>JASXSY010001558.1:0-100540 GCA_034509805.1 Sipha maydis
CTATTACTTCTACTAACTACAGTTGTCAAACATCTACTTCCAACTTCTTTTCCTATACTTTCTCCTTAAAAATATAAAAAAGGAAATTTATGTCAGACTAACTCTATGTATTAGCGTATTATCTGTAAATTACTTTAAATTGGAAATGTTGTTTACTCATGCGTTTATTATTAACTGTTTATTATGTAATTTTTAATTTTATAATTTTAAATAATTCTCGAGCTGAATAGTTTGAACTACAGCTCTAATAAAAAAAAAAGAACCGGATGGGCCTCGCTCTACTGTACAGTTAGGGGTGGAGTGCACCTCGCTTATAGGATAGGTCATAATTATAATGGATTTGTTAAATTTGAATGCAATGATAGATATCATTGTATACGAATAACGATTCTGAACGGAGTTCATATGTTTGTCTAGGATATAATACATTGTTATTTATAAATATTGTAAAAAGTATATTTTATTTTGAAACGATAAATATATTTTTCAATTAGGATGGGTTGGCAGTTGCATACAGCGACATAGTTTGAAATTTCAAAAATCTCCGACTTATACTTTTTGAATTATAACAAATATTTAAAATCGTTTGAGAATAAATCGCTGTTTTATGCAATTTCGTAAATATTTAAATTTCAAATAGTCATAAAATTTTTTCCTCTAAGTCCGGAAGAAATTTTTTTAAAGATTTTTGAAGAGTAGTTTATAGATAACCAAGTGTTAAAATTTTGAACCTTAAGTATGAACAGATAAAATTCTATGAATTTTTATCTACAAAATAACTTGCAAATTATCGTGATTTTTACACATTTTATACAAATTTGAGCTTTAAGGGCTTATAAAAAAAAATTGAGTAAACCGATCACCGATATTTTTTAGTTACGATAAGTGTAACTTATTATAAACCTTGTATTAAATTTTCAAGAGTTTTCGGTCTGCCAATTAAATTTTATAAATGTTTAAAAACAAAAATTTTACAAAAATCGAAAATTTAAATTGTCTATAAATAAGTCAAAATATGTCAAAATACTTTGAAAACTCAACCATGTATAGAAAACGTCAATATAAAGATTTGGTGAAAATTTCAAGTTGTTGCAGTTTTTCATTTTTGAGTTATTATATAAGAAACCTTGTATTAAATTTTCAAGATTTTCTGGGCAGCCAAAAAAATGTTATCGTTATTTAAAAAAAAAATACTTAAAAAAATTGAAAATTTCAATCGTCTATAAATAGTTTAATAAAAGTCAAAATACTTTGAAAATTTAATGGTGTATAGAGAACGCTAATCTAAACATTTGGTGAAAATTTCAAGTATTTACATCGATTAGTTTTTATGTTATAGCAAAATAAAAAATTTGATTATGTCGAAAACTGGTTTTGCGTAAAAACTCCCGTTTTTCCCAAATTTTTTTATGGTTTTTCCCGTCGCATTTAAAAAATATTGGAAATTTTTTACTTTTGACCCCCCAAAGTACCAAATAGATTCACTTTTCTTTCAGAAAAGTTGCTACATAAGGCAATCAAAGCATTTTTACTGCCCCAAATCGTGTCGACAGACACAAAAAAAAAAAAAAAAAAACACATATCATTGTAAAATCAATACATTCTTCACTCCGTTCAGAATCTAAAACCTAATTTCTCAAATGTGAACTACATTTAGACATAACCATTAGTAATATGTTGACTACACTTTTACATAAGTCTTCTCCGTCATATTTGACAGATATTACTTACCTAATTATGTAAGGTATCATCTACGTTATTGAGTATACAAAAGATACTAAATTTTCATTTTATATGACCATGAATTAAAAACTTTTTGTAGGTACATCACAAACAAACTACTTCTTGATGATTAAAGAAACTAACACAACGATAGAGTTGGAGACCATTTTCTATTATGGATTCAGCGGTAAGCTCAAATAATAATCTCCTCATCTCTCAGTTTGTATCAAAGGCGCTTCTGTGAACAACCTGAACAGATAATTTAAACGCAATTGGCATAGATAATCTATATTCAATATTATATTATTGTATATGTTAATATATGTTATATTTAGGGTTTTAAAATTTTATAAAATATTTCATTTCAATGAAAAATAAAAAATAAAAATATTGATTGAAATAATTGAAAATAATCGGGTTTAGATTTTGATATTAAATTATTAATTATTAAAAATATAACAAGTGTTAATTATTTATATTTTAATAACTAAACAGCTAATAATAATAAAAAAAATTAACAAAAAAGATAAAAAAAAAAAAATTAATACCTCTTCTTAATTAAAACAAAATCAAAATGTAACACTTGATAAACATAAACATATATAAAATTATTTTAAATTATTAAATATAAATATTTTTTGTGTATAATTAATATATTATATAATATCATCTATAATCGAACACATTTAAAATAAGAAAAAATATTTCAAGAAGAGTGAAATTTTCAATTATGAAATATTTCAAATTCAGAACCCTAGTTATATTATTTAATAAACGTTTTCATAAGTATTACAAAATTTAATGTTTTTAACTTTTTGTTTACTGTTAGTATGCTGATAGCATTTTAATAAATAAAGTTACGTATAACAACGGATTAATTAGTTTTAAATTGTTATTTATTATTAATTTTATCATATAAGTTTTACAGTTTTTAGTACTTTTAAACACATAATACATAAATATTCAAATACTCCGAATACTTATGTTCGAACGCAATACACTTATTAAAATAATACGTATCTTAAAAATCAGAATATTATTGTGTACGTTAGAATATATCAAAAAGCATTCATGTGCGTTCAAATATTGTAATGGGGATGAAATATAAAACTATTGCGCGCTCATAATGAAATTCAATACCATAATTTGCAATGTGAATAAAAATAATAATATAATTATAGTATGAGAAAAGTTTCAAATTTAGTTAGTATATTGTTCGCCAAAACATTGATATAAAATAAATGAAATACTCTTGAACTTAAGGATTATAGGCTTGAAAAATTTGAGTAAAAACACTGAACGAGAATAGTATTAATTTTAATGTTGTATATTTACATAGCGTAACAGTATGCGGTTCGGTAATTTTAATATTTTAAATTTGTAATAATAATATGTGTATATAATAATTACATTACATATTTATAAATTTATTAAATAGTATAAAAGAAAAAATTCTTCTTTTTTTATTTTGTTTAAATTTGTATAGTTCATCGAAGAGCTTATGATGTTTAATCCATTCGTTATTACAAAGCATCTGTATATGTCACATGTATGAAAAATATATTCATATATTGAACATAATGCGTTATGTTCATTATTTATAAATTATAATGAATCGTATGCTAATTATGAATAACTGTTCATAATTAGTATACGATTTATTACGATACCGGTGTGAGTATATATAGTTGACACTAATATAATTTAAAATGTTGTTTACTGTTTTGTGATATAAAATGCTTAAATGCCAATATACAAATATTTTATACAACAAATTGTACTAAAGTGAAGATACGTTGGCTCGATATTATTTTTTTTCTGAAAAACAAGGTACCGTAAGACCTCTCTATAACGGATCATCTATTAAATGGAATTCTCCTTATAATGGAAAATGTCAGTTGTCCAGATGAAAATAATATATAAAATTTACCTCTCTAAAACGGTACCTTTACTAAATGGAAACGGATAATTTTTATGATCCAATTATTAAAATTACTCTCTGTTAAACTGAAAATAAGATTATTTAAAGAAAAATTACATTTATGTAGATATTTATTTAAGCACAAGAATGTGCTGAACGTGCTGCTCTTAATCATAAAAACCAATCAAACATTAAAAATTATTTTTCTAAACTATCAGAAAGGTACAATTATGTCATTATGTAAAATGTTTTATTTAGTTCTTAGTTGTAGTATTTTAGTATTATACAAAAACACATTTAAATATTAAGTCATACATTATAATCTTACTAAATAAATAAATTTACGTTTTATGAATTGTTTACATATAATATAATTTTTTTAACACATACATTCTTGAAACTTGATTTTTTATGACGGAACAATCTTTATAACGGAATATTTGGTTCTAAGCGATTCCATTATAAAGAGGTTTTACTGTATATGAAATTGAACATTTAAACAACATAGTTATAGCTCATTGGGTTATGCAGTTACCGTAGATAAAATTACAATAAAATTACTTTCGCTGATTTAAAGAAATAATAGTTTGAAATAAAATCCATGAACTTGGGAAATTAAACAGTGAATAATGGAGTTAGCTGAGGATTATAATGTACCTTGAATAATTTAATTATCAGTATTAACGATTGAATGTCACATGAGAAGGAGACAAAATGATGTCTTCGGAGGGAAGGTTAAATTACAGACTAACGAAATAATGTAATCTTATGTATAGTTTTAAAAATAATAATAATCATAATGAAAAATGTTTATTTATGTCGCTTTAAGCTCTATAAATAGGAAACAGAAAATCCAACGAGTGTAACAGATTTAATTGTGACATATTCAAAACTACATTTAACACGAAATGTGGATCACGAACATGTCAACTTGAATTATATAAACTTATCATTGTATAATACCTAGATCTGAGTGAAAACGGTTGGCACAATTTTAATATTACTTTTTTGTTTTTAATTATTTAAACTATTTTCATTTCACTATCTACGAATTAATACATTCAGTTAAAGTATGAAAATCACTATTATTGAGAATTTCAATAAATAATAATAACAATAACACAAAAAAAAGTAATAAAAACAACAACGAAATAAATAAATTCTTGGTTGCTAATCGTATTTAATTTAGTCCAATACAAAATATACGTGTACATCTCGAGATTATTTGATTTCAGTAATTTATGCGCGTAACTCGACTGCTGTCATTATGCCCAAATAGAGTTTAAAATCGATGGACAAGTATCAGAATGTCGTTTTTACAAATATTTGTTAAGAACTGATACAGAATCAGCATGCGAATGTACAATATTGAATATCATGTTTATATTATTATATTAAAATTCGAATTATGAATTTTATCGTTTTCTCAGTATTAAATTAATTATTTATTTTTTAATATTACCACTGTTATAACTATTGTGTTTTCACGACTCATACAACATTATAAATTACGATTGATCGACGATGTGAATTAAAATCTAAAACAGTACGCTTTTATTCACAGCTTATAGGAAAATATAGTATTTATTGGTAAAACACGTATGGTTTAACTCAGAGATCTGATTTTTGTTCAAAGGTAATATATTTGTTCTGCATGTAGTCGGTATGGGGTTAGAAAATGTATTTCAAATGTAAGACAAAATCAAACTACGGTCTAAAAAAATATATTCATGGTCTACAGAAGGATCTAGGAACTTGATTTTCGTGATGATGATCATATTCGCGTGCCATTGTATTTTATAAATGTGGATTAGCCAAACGGAAAGACCACTGCCACCGTTAATCGTACCGAGAATATTTAATTTAGAATGTTTTATTCTTGAGTACATCACGGATGTGTTATATTTTTATCTCTCCTCATAAGAAGTGCGCGTGTTAAGTATGTAATCGTACAGTGATCATAAGCATGATTATTTTAGGAGTGCATAAATTGTGAAGAATTTATAAAATTGCAAAGGATTCAAACACTAAACACCCTTCACACTGGATATTTTATAAAAAAATCTTGGAAGGAAGATATTTTAAACTTGAAGATGCATTAGTCTGCCGTTCACCCTATTTGTTGTACCATTGATAGTAATACATATATATATATATATATATATATATATATATATATATATATATATAATCAGTACACATATTATAAATGTGGTCGACTCATTACACGTATTGCAAGTGCATGGAAATAAAATTTAAATGCGGACCAGTGGGCGTGGACAAACATCCATCGGTGTGTGTTACGCGTACAAAACTGTCTCTGTATAACGTTTCTAGTATTTCTGTTTTTTCTGGGGAAATTGTTTACATCCTGCTATGAAAAAGTATCCTTTTTAAACTCTGTAAATTGTGTATTATCCTGCAGTCGTACACGTTTTCCCGGGAGGCTTTTAACTTTCATGCGGTAGGTCGTGACGGAAAGTGATTTCATATTGTATAGGTGTTTTCTGATTTTGTGATCCCCGCTATTCCGACACCGTTGGTAATAAAAATAATCCATTCGAGTTGGCAGACGATAAATAATTTATGCAATATAATGCGAATCGTGCTAACAACGTAACCATCGTGGTTGACGAACTACGGTTATTGAGCAGATGCTACAGTGTCAGCAGACGCGTGTACGTTGGGTAACAAATTTTTTCTTCAGTTAATTTAGGGCCACTTCAGATTTTCAAATTAAGAACGTCACGTTCGTCTCCGCAACATAATATGTCGTTATATTCTCATGCGATAACGGTGTTACTTTACTTGGATCTTTCGCGTAAGTGACCTTGATGGGCAGTGTATTGTAATTAGAAGAGAATAAAAAAATAAGTATTACATTCTATGGACTCCGTAGTGTTGTGTATGTGTCGCATGTGCGATCTGCTTACGAAGATCAATTAAAATCAATGGTTTAATAGCTGTACACAAAGTACGTTAAAATAAATGTATAGAATAATAGTTGTGATTGTAGTTATAATTCTTCTTCTTTATCTGGATCTTAGTAGGTACTCTCTAAAAATTTTCACTGCTATCACTAAATCCTTCCATTTTTCGTTATAATAAAAAAAATTACAATTATGATAATAATAATAATCATAGTATTAAGAACATTATGTTCGATGGGGTTTCTGTTTGAGTAATGAGGTTGTGAAGATTCATACAAAATGACCCAGTAATAATAATAATTATAATGATAGTAATAATAATGATAATGGATACGTTACTGTTAAAGTAGTAATCCCGTTATTTAAGAAATAACTAAATGTTTCATGAATTATCTGTAAATGTTAGTTAAAATATGAAATAATAAATAATAATTGTACTTTAACTAGTTATTTTATGGAATTTATAGTTTTTCTATACAATTGTAATTTCATTTTCATAAAAGAATATAATACATTAAAGTTTAAAATGTATTATAATACTTTTTTTATTTTAGGCTTAATTATATTATTATACAATTAGATAATAATATAATATAATATAATAAAATAATAATTATATTATTGATTACATGGTAGTTACATTAGTTATTTGTAAATGCAATGCTATTTCTGTTAGTATTAGTTATACAACACTTTATTATTTTGTGCAAGCCCACCGCTCTGTATCAATTTTTTTGGTACAAGTGCACTTCAAAAACACTAACTAGTTCTCAGTGATTGTGCAGTTGATCCACAGATCTTAATGTGATAATGAATAATTTGGAATAAGTAAAATAACAAGTACTGCTGCACTATGTTATAGCAGGTTTACCTACGATTAGCTTTAAACTCGTAAATCAAATAATCTTTAGATAGACGAAACTACATTTGTAATCGATAAACTATAAAATTAATGCACGTGTATATTACACTGGGCCCCACTTGGTATAAAGATATGGAATTCAGTTTTCACTTTTAACATCATCCAATATTGACTAACTAATGTCGACATTATCTGGATAATGTTAATATTACATTAATATGAACGAAAAATTACACATTAGCCAAAACGCATGTCTAATGTCGACATTATCCAAATGTTAACATTACCCGTAACATATATAATAACTAGTTAAAGTATAAATTATATACATTATTTACACGTTTATTTTATTTTATAAGCTGATTCAACTCTATGACTGATATATTTGAGAAAGTACTTAATTGCAACAATAAAGGTGAGAAAAGAGAATGTAGTCCAATATTTTAATAAGTAAGATTATTTGTAGATTTTAATTCTTTTACTCGTTTTTAACGTCTTTAATAATAATAAAAAAGAATTTCGGAAGTTTGATTTTGGTGATTATTGTATGTTCGGGGTCAGGCATTCTTGGTATATATTTTTATATTTTAATATTCATACATACGTTTTTTTTTTTTTTTTTAAATAAGAGACCTTTTAGGATAAGGAAAAGATAAAAAGTATACTGGGTTTTTACTTTAAATAAATTGTATGAAGTTTAAGTACTTCAAAGGTACTTTTATTTTTTGAATATTTAATTTAAATAAAATGTTCATGTTGTTAAAACTATAAATACTCAGAAAATGTCTTTATTGTACCTTTGTTAAAGGTACAATAAATGTTAAATTTTTTGCTTGAATTTTGAACAATATCAATTAGATTGATTTTGTTTTTGAACATTTAATATATATATTTCTAAACGTATGTGATCTTTAAAATGCTATATCTTGAAGATTACAAATCACTAAATTATTTTTATAAAAATTATTTTTTTTTTACGATTTTTAAAAGCATCAGTTGTGTTTAGAGTTTTACTGAACAAAGGCTGTACATCACTTTTATATAAAATAATAATGTATTTTACAGTTTCGTTACTATACAGGAAACATCATAGTCTCTAATTTATTTGTAGATAAAGTCGTAAAATCTAGACTATATGCATATTGTATATCTAAATTTTATTATCGACAAATTTATCGGATAAAACGTAGTGATAAAGTACATATTTGTATACATGATATAATATTGCCTTTAGAATACAAACGAGTATTTCAAATTTCAAATTTTTTTTAAGAGATATTTCTAACACTGTTTTTAAGTTAATTTATACTTCGTAGATTATTCTACTTGTAAGAGTAATTGGATATGGTAAACAATATTACGGCTTGTAATTTACATATAATATAGTATATCGGTCAATTTATACATTTGTATTTTACATACTCATTGAAAAATAACATGGTATCAAAGAGTAAAATTCTTAAATATTCATTGTGTAGTAGTTTTCCGTTTAAAATTATTTCATTTAATAATTTTACCGTAAGACTGTGTAAATTAATGGTGTTTAATTTAATAACACGATTAGTTTGTGTCTCTGATTGGTTTTATGATAGAACATGATATGACTTGATATCTGTATGTACTTGTTTATCGATATTCTCAAATATTTGCATATGTACATAATACTAATACGGGCATTGTATAATTTATAGATTTTATTGTGAGAGCTGCGTTATGCTTTTTTTTTTTTCTTTTTTTATACACATCAAGTTACCGTACATATTATCTGTGCAAATTATTCGAAACATTATAAGCATAATGCGGACAGAAATTTAACACATGCCTACTACAATACTATTAAAATATTGCCATCGCACAGTGATAAAATATAATTGCTTTAGTTTGGCTGGATTTGGAAATCTAACCAAAATCAATTGATCTCATATGTGTATTCGTATATTCGTATAATTTTATGGTTTCGGTTTGTATAAACAAGCTTATCTGTATTATTAGAATGTGCACAGGCTTTTCGATATGTATGGAATACAGAAGTATCTACATATACACCTACTGATAATGTAAATCCAATACAATGATTCTCTGCATACATAAAACAAAATATATATGGGGTGTGTTATTTTTTTCCTCAAATATACGTAAAATAAATGAATACATGAAACATTAAACGATAACAATTTTCTATCGGTGAGTACAAATATTTATTATTATGCAGTTCACGTATTTTTTGACTAAAACTATTGATTATATTTATTTAATTTATCATTAAAAACAAAATGATGTAGAATTATATACCAGGGTGGTATTGCAGGGTTTTTAAGTCACCGAAGTAATTTTAAAAATGGACTAGAAACAACAGAGGGCAAAAACTAGGATTTTTCAAATTCTGGTAAGGAATCAGTAAAAAAAAAAAAACCGTATTCAGCATTCATTTATTAAAGAAATACACTTGAAACACAAATATTCCATATTTTTCATGTTGATTATATAACTTTTTGATTTAAATTGTAATATATTAGTCCTAATGAATATGTTTTCTTTTAAATCACAAATATTATTTTCAGAGAGTTTCAATTATTTATGATTTTTAATTTTGTAGTCTATTATTATATTATCAATTTTTTCAGTATTTTTTTTAAGTTTTTGAACAAAATTTACGAAAATTTAGTTTTATATTTTCTATTATAAAACATCAATTATTTTTTACCAAATAATTTATAATAAATTACATTTAATTTGAGCAAAACCAGTTAAAAAAAGAGCCTCTCATTCTTAAACTTAAATTGGAGGGCCCCATTTACAACATTTCTAGGATGTCCGGGTACACCTAGTATTCCCCTTCATACACTTACTATGGTAGTTTATGTATAATAAATAATCTATAACAACATATAAATAATAATTGTGATTTACTCAATTTAATTTTTTTTTTTTTTTTTTATTGAGATTTTAATTTTTCAAGAATAACATATTAGCAAACAAGCATTAATAATGTTAAATATCAACAGCCGTAACATATATATTTATTTATTTTTAATTAGATTATAAATTGTTTTTTGTATAAATATAATTTGCTTCGTTCAAAGCGTATCATCATTTAATTTGATCATTATTAGCAATGTACGATCTAATATTTAAAAAATAGTTTAAAAATTATTTTGAAAAATTTAGAAAATAATATACATTTTAAAAATATTAACCTTTAAGATATAAATTAATAACGACAGATTAATAATTTAAGAATTGAGGCTATACTAGTTATTCAGTTATTATATACTTAAAGTATTCCAGACTCTTTCTCAATGAACGTGAAATTCTTCTTCTCGAATAACATGTGTAAACCAGACCTGAGATCGGCAATTGGTTGTTTAGGTATCATAAAACGTTGAAATGAGAATTTCTAAATAAATGGTGATAATCGCTACAGGTTACATTTTCAAACGAAGGGCTATATGTACCTATGCACGTATTGTCAATAGTCTTATATATATTTATATATTATATATATATATGTTATGGGTATTACCTATGAAACTTCGAGCTACTTGGTCCTACCCAGGAAATTCGAACCACAAATTTTCCCGTACTCTTTTTTTTTTTTTTTTTTTTTTTGTTATAACCCACAAATATTTAATAATGAAATTTTTGTCTTTCTAGTAACAGTTTTTTAATTTTTTACTTATCTCATATTCGATGCAATTTTTTACATCATGCTCAATAGATAAATTGATTTTAATTTCAAATAGTTCTTAATTTTAAATTTAATATTTTACACAATTACCTTCTGTAGTTATATGTGTACTTAATTTTTCGTTTCCTAGTACTGTTCTCACGTTATAATGTTTCATTAATTCTACTTCAATTTTATTTATTAACTTTAGTTGTTTTAATTTATTAATTTTTTCATAGTATTTAGATTTAATATAAAAAGTATTGTTAGTTTTTCTCACACTTATTATTTTACTCGAATTTTCATGAAATGTTGATTTAATTTTTTTAGATTTACTCTAAGCGTTTAATGCGGCAATCACATGTATTCCACGGTTCCCGAAACTTCGAAAATATCATTTATTTTTAATATACATTGTTAACCAATTTTGTCAACATGGCTATTACTTTTATTAATCTGATATGGTAAGACAAGAGTTTGAACATGGTAGTATATTATAAAAAGTAAGTACAGTAATTGTTTTTTGTATTCGTGGTTTAAATTGTCCAAACAATGCGCACATTATCCAGTAGTTCATATTTTTCGTAACATATACATAGCTATCGGAATCGTGGCGGTCGCTGTCATTATCGCCACATCATTCCGAGAGAAAATTGCGTTTTTCGAATGAACGGCGGCGTGGAGGTTGAGATAAATGTATTAAGGGCACGCTGAACGCGGGTGGGAGAGTCGTCGACGAGAATGTGTGAGTGTGGATGTGTACGTTGGCAATGCGTGTGTGTACTGCAGAGAGAGAAGATCGCTGATTTAGAACGGCAGAGGGGATGAAAAATCGGACCGATTTATCAGTTGACTATGAGCGGTCAAATCGACCGTGCAGATAGTAGCAATGGAAGGCCGGACGTCCGAAAGTCGTTGTTTCGCCGTTTATATCGCATTATATACGGCCTCCACTGTCACCATTGCCACAGAGCGGTGCGGATCGAATATAATGACAGTTTTCGCATGTGTATGTGAGCGCGCGGGTTGTGTGTGTATGTGTGTGTGTGTGTGTATGTGTGTGTGTGTGTGTGTGTGTGTGTGTGTGTGTGTGTGTGTGTGTGTGTGGTGTGTGTGTGTGTGTGTGTGTGTGTGTGAGTATGACGTATGCGTGTAATATATGAACACGCCCCTGACGTCAACTAAACGTGTTCCGCGTTTAAAATAAAAAACTTTCGACACCATTCAACCGCGGGAACGCACGTATTGCATGCACCATCGGGTGGGGTGCTGTGGGTCCTTGCTTCTAGGTGTCAATTGAACATGGCACGCTTTGAGATCAAAAATTCAGTGTTTCAGATTTGTACACAATTTAAAGAAATCAAAAGATTATACAAAAACAAAGATCAAACAAGTTCAGTTAACTTTCGTTCTTGGCGAGTAGAACAAATGAGTGTAAAGTATGTTATTTTACTAAAGGATTAAACAAAAAAGTTCATTCAGTTAATTTTGAAAACCAGTTCTCGGCATTAAATGAACCAAAGATACACACACTTACGCAGAGTATAATTCAAGTGGGGCAAACATTATAGAGTCAGCTCTAATATATTTGATTTTCTGAGCATAAAGTTCTAAACAGATCAACATAATAGTAAGGATTTGAACATTTACCATGAACTAGACTCGAGACGAGTATATTAGTAATTTAATTGTACTGTATATAATCTCTTAAGGTTTTAATTGAATTATTTAGCTCATTGACGATGATTCTATCAAGCTTATTTCTAATCGGCTAAATCGACCAAATCCAACCGGCTCTTTAAAACGATGTTTACTGGCCCAAGTAGAGCGAAAGCGTATCTAACTATTTCTCCTGAACGCATGCTTGTTATCGCGGTGGTAACCGCATACACAGAAAGTCTGGCATAGGCGATTAAAGAACGTGTACACACAGCTGTAGGAAATAGCAGGAAGTATTATTACATGCAATAATATACGGTTACAGTGATTTTATGGGTCGGTACTTTTTTGTATCGTGGACCATGATGAAAATCATGGTAGCTGCAGACCAAGAAAAGTTTGCGTTTTATACATTATGCCTTATCCCCGCCAACGTTGTATAATAATATTATTAAATTAGTCGTCGTTGACGTTGCTTTACCGCACTCATCCGATTGTAAGCGGCGACGACAACGTCTATTGTCCTCGAGACTGGCCAATTATATTTTTACAATTAAAATACAAATAATAAAGAAAATATGTCATAAACTTTCAAGTACGTTTTCAAATATTGATCTTTAAATCTCTATGCGTATTAATAACAACAATTATCATACAAAATTAAACATTTGAATGAACGAGGCAATTCAATCGAATAAAAACATATCTCTAATAAAAATAAATAAATAAAAATGTAATGATAATTATAATAATTAAATTTTTCTAGTTTTGTAATTTTTGTTGAATTATTGAAATTTACGAATGATTTTTTTTTAATTACAAATTATTTTCCGCATTATCGAATGTTTACATTTAATTAAATTTAAGATACATACATTATTATTATTTAATTTTCTATTTATTTTTTTATGGCAAATGTATGGAAGTTTGACTCCAAATTAACAATTTATATTATATTTTATGGAATTTTTGAATGATTTAGTCAGTTCACCGTTACGTTCAACATGAATACATACGTCATTTTATTATTTTATTACGTAATTGCCGCATTGGGTTATTATTTCAGTTAGGTCCAATTAACTATGTCTTGGCATAACAAATCTAAAAAATTCTACTTTCGCTACGTACATTCAACAACTCAAAATGTCATTTGTTAAATTCGTCATTATCACCTAGGTGTAATGATAAGAAATCGAAAATTTATAAGTAGTCTTAATCGCCGACAATGATACCGGTTACACGCCTTCAATCAGCTTTTCGGTCGATCTTACCAATCCACCTCAATCCACTCATTGACCCTTTGGCTCAACTATTCTACATTAATAATATTTTAGATTAGACTCTAATTTTAATTGCGTTGAAACCAAATATTGCCAATTTAAATGTATTAATTTGTAAATCTTTGTTTTCATATTTCATCATTCAACTTCCTAGTCATAGTAACTTCAGCCAAGTCGTAAACCACTTTAATGATTTATGCTAGCTTAAATACTTTTTTCTTATGCTATCAGCATCCATACAATGTCATGATTAGAAATTAATAATCCTCTATCTTATGTTCCGATATATCTACTACTATAGTTGAATTACGATATATTTATAACGCAAAAGATGAAATTAAATGTCCTCTCTCAATATTTTTTTGTGGAGATCTTTCCAAATGAATATAATTTAGATATTAATAATAAAAGTCGTTACTTAATACCAATGTGGTAATTTATAAACCTCACTCAAAAAATCGCAGACTACTACAACGCTACAGGTGCTAATACGATTTTTCGTATTTTGGCCACGCGCAAAATTATTGCAATCACGCCCAGGGGTGAATTGATTGGGAGTCAATAGGCAATCGATTTCCAGGCCATCTATAATGGCATATAAATAAAAATTATATTTATTTGTATCAAAAATGTAATATTTAAATATAATACTGAAACACCATTAATTTATTATTTGAATAATTGAATTGAGATGGACTGAGAACTAATAACTAAAAATATTTAATAGTTAAAATATGATTATAATAGGTTACGTTCATTAACCATCCAGGCCTCTTGATAACTAATCTGTCCTTGATAACGCTTTTCGTTGCATCAAATAAGAAGAAAATTTTTGTACAAACCCCGTGCACCAAATATTGAAACTACTCAGCTAAATGTACCATTTACTCCTTAAACCACACTACTAATTTTGAAGGATACTCAGTTTTCAAAAAAACTCATAAAAAGAAAATTTCTTTAAAATTCTCTTCAATTAAGGTTTCAGATTCGCATACTCGCTTATTCGCTACAGAACTAAAATATATGCAGAAAATTCCAGCATTCAAAATTATCCCTTAGATTCTATTTCTATTACCTTTTCAAACGTTATCAATAATCTAAACTTACTTACCAATCAGTCAATTAATTACTCTTCTTTCTATAGTCCTTAATACACGTATCGCAAAAGGTACTATTTATGCATAATTTTATTTTTATTTAGTTTTTATAATCTCATCTATTAAATTCTATAATACCCAAATAAACCATTAAAATATCATTATATTGTGTCTCCATGTGCCTTAATAATCATTAAGGCTCTATTAACTATTTTTAATCCATATAACCATATCATTAATATTATTAATTATTATTTCTCTTTTCATACTCATTTTGTTAGTTAATTATATCACCGTAGATGTTACGAAATATTAGTATATAACTCTTACTTTGTATGCTTATTTATTGATCTAAAATTGTGTATATTGGGAGTTATACATAAAAAAAAATTAAAAAAGTTATTTGATAATAGAATATTATTGTTTTTTAAATGTAATATTTGCATGTACCTATGTTATTTTTTTAAAAATAAATGAAAAAGTAATAACTTAATTTAATTTTATAAAAAAAGTTGCTATTAAATATCTATATATATATATATATATATATATATCTATAATATAAAAATGAATCACAAAATGTGTTGGTAAGCGCATAACGCCTGGATCAATTTGGTCAATTTTTTTTTTAATGTTCGTTGAAGTCAAAAGATGGTAGCAGCGAGAAAAATTCGAATAATTGCTGGGAAGACCCTAAAAACAGCCCTTTTCTTTTTAAAAGAGCTTTTACTATAATATGGATAATATAATATTGATCGTCTCAATGGCAATGTAATTACTGATCGAGTACATCAAGGCTAATTTAAAAAAGGGAATCCCCGGGAGGCGCACAAATAGGAATTTTGAGATTTACGATAGACATTTTTGTTTATAAATGTTGCTATGGGGGTTATAAGATTTGAGAATAATAATTATTTATTAGTGGTTGCCATTGGTAATATATAAAATTAATATAATGAATTACCAGACGTTGCAAGGTAACGAAAAATAAACAAAAAAAAAAAAAAACATAAATAAGTACTTTGAATATTTTCTATTAGTTTGTGTCATTAAAAATGCCAAGAAGACGCCAGAATGCCACTTTTTGTCGTAGAATAAATGCAGCTACAAACATGAGAAATAGAAGAGCGCAAAGAACAGACGAACAATGCCAATCCGATAGTGCGAATGTTCGTGTGAGTATGGCGCAATTGCGTGAATCTCAATCACAAGAGGCACGTACAGAACGAAATGAACGACAATTTGAGCAAAGACAAGCGGTCCGAATCGTAGTTGACTCACGCAGAGCAAATATCCAACAACGCCAGCAGGTACATCAAGCATTTTTATCTGATTCATTCCTGCGTCTGGCATTCCAGTATGAGCCCGATATTGAATATTATGCTCATTCAAAAGTAGTAATTGGTGCTATGGACAAGGAATGCCCGCACTGCCATGCTCTCAGATTCAAAAATGAGCCAGTCAGGATGTGTTGCGCGTCATATTAATCCACCGTATTATGTCAAACTGGGTATAACTTTAATACTTAATTAGAGTTAAATCATACACTTACGTACTAGCATCACTAGGTTCGTGATCTACCGCAGGTAGATTGCCTACCTGATAATATACTGCTGCGAATCAGAATTTTTATTCCGGGCAACAGAAAACTTAAGATAAATCTAGAACATCATCCACCGAATATTAAATAACGAATTTAACAAAGTTTGAGTCATATAGAGTTGGTATATTTAACGAGCAACGAAGTGCACGGTATCAGCTAGTATATATATATATATATATAAATGAATCCTTATTTCCCTTTGTCATAGCTTCACGCGTGAACGGCTCGACCGATTTCGCTAATTCTTTTTTTGTTGAATTTGTAATTATCAGGACAATGTTTTTATGTAAGAAAAAATTAAGAAAAATAAACGAAAAATTAAAAATTAATATAATCGTGTAAATTGTATACCTATATAGATAACGTACAGCACGTCGGCACGCGGGTTTCCAGCTACCCACAACCTGAAATTTTTTTTTTTTGTGTTTTATCAGCGGTTGTAAACATATATGTATTCCTTTGATTACGGCATTATGTAATTACGGTTCATCGTATAAAACAGATGCATCCATCAGAATTCCACAGTACAGTAAGTTTAGTGATAAAAGTTTTGGTATGGTTGTTTTAAAAATGCCAGAAATTAGACCTACAAACTTAAGTCATTGAACTCGCAATTCTGTGAGTCAAAGATATAGAAGAGCAAGTCAAAATGACAAGAAACGCAATGCACGGAATGAAGTTGAATAGAATCGATGGAATCAAAATCAACACAATACCACGATAAACACCAGCTGATGAACTTAACGCATGTTCAGAGTCATTCATTTATGGAAAGACGTTAAAACGCTTAAATTAAATAAAAATATGTGAGTCGAATTGCAGAACGACCAATTTGGAGAAATTTTTTTCTAAACAATTGCTCGATATTGGTAATGGCAAAATGCTTGTTGACTCATCATCTGAGCATATTATATTTCCCACCGATTGTTGTCGCTATACTTAAACTAAGACCAAACTCATTGAGAAGGTTTTCCCAAACATTGCTCAAAATTACAAAGATCATGTATGGTTGAGCGAGACTTATATTAGCTATAAAAAACGTTGATGTCAACGAAATTAATTTTCAGATTCATAATAAGATAGTTGGCAAATTAATGACGTACAAGTTGATTGATTCCTTTACTAACCAAGTTGATGCTGTCAACTACCCAATGGAGTTTTTAAATTCACTGGAATTGCCTGGATTATCGCCTCAATTAAAAATCGAATCGGTAATCATTATATTGCAGAATATAAACCAGCCACATCTTTGTAATAGCACCCGACTTGTGGTGAATAAATTAATGAACAACGTCAACGAAGCCACAATTTTGAAAGGGAACTACAAAGGTGAAGACGTTTTGATTCCACGGATTCCTTTGATTTCGAACGATATGCCATTCGACTTTCAACGGTTGCAATTTCCAGTGCGGTTAGAATTTGCAATGTCGATAAGGAAATCACAAGGACAATTACTAAGTATTTGTGGCATCAATTTTGAACACTTATGTTTTTCACATGGCCTGTTATGTGTCGCCTGTTCCCGTTTTGGAATACCGAAAAAACTATTTATGTACACGTAAGAAAAAAATGAAGAATATTGTATATTATAAAAAATTAGAATAATCATATTTTTATTTTTAAATATTTTGTTTATTAGTTATACCAATTCAAATTCAATATTTATAATTAAGACAGGACAACGTCTGTCGGGTTAGCTAGTATAATATATTTCTCAACTAAAAAAATATTTTTTTTTTAATTGGCTACACAATAAAAATGAAGAATTAGTGTGTGTATGTATATATATATATATATACATACATAAAAAATTACAAAAAACAACGCATGCTCACATACATATAAATGTTATGTAAAGGATTTTATTAAAAAAGAGAATGTAAAATGAGAAATGTCGTTGTGAAAGAGAAAGGTCATAAAGAGAAAGGATGAGAGGGATTCTAAAGTTCCTTCCGTTCATATTGGTGACCATAAACCTTTGTTTAGCAATTTCTCCATGTTCCTTACGTATTGTATATTTTGTGTGAACCCATTTACACAGAAACGACAATAATGGTTATTGTTGTAAGTGGAATCAAGAAATTATTAAACTAAACATACATTATATATTATGTATGTTACCAATGATTACAGATATATATAAATATATGTATAGAATATATATTTAATAATATTACATTAAATAAAATGATAAGTGTCTATCTTGAAAAAATAATAAATATAGTTTATTGTGTTTTAAATGTTTTTCATTTAATGATCATAAACTAACAGAGCTCAAAAAAATAAAAAAAACATATTGTTTTTGGCTATGTATTGATATTAGAAATTCATTGGAAATATTTGCAACTTGAAAAAAACAAACAATAGACCTTAAACATTTGTAGAATAATTTTGATATTTTTACGGTCTTTCAGTTTGATGATATTGCGAATCGACAAACAATTTATTGGTGAAACATGAAAAGGATTCTGTAAAATGCATTGATAACTGAGATGAAAATATCAAATTAAAAAAGATTTAATTAACTTTATTTATATATTATTTGTATTTAATAATTGTTTTCGGAAAAAATCGATGTATATTTAGTTTGCCATTTAAAGCACCCAATAATTCAAAACTAATCGTATTAATATTTAAGCGTTTTTTTTAAGATTTGTAAACTGCATAAACTTTTTAATGATAGTTTTTTAGGTATATGACGATAGCTAAAGAAGTTGTTATAATAATTGATTACATCATTTCGTAGTACTGATATTATTTTAATTTTGTTTTAAAATTCAAAAACAATAATAAATGGTATTTTAATGTTCATGAATGTAATAGTTTTCGTTTTCATGATAGACAAACGATAAATATTATTTTAGTTTTTGATACATTACAATGGAAAAAAACCAATAATACAGAATTATGTATTATAAAATTGTTTAAGTTTTTGACAGTAGAATACGAACAAAGAATGAGAGCATATGATGCAAGGAACTCTGAAAATTCAGTTCTAAAATTCATTTATTAGGTAATAATTGCTTGGTAAAATTAAAAAAAAAACTCTAATAGCTTTGTCGAATCACGGTCCTGTAATGACACTATCGATTAAAACACACATTTCAATTATGAGAACGTTATGCAAGGTGGAAGTTTAATTCACGGGAAATGGCTCGAAGCTAAATTCGAACGAGGTACCGTATACCTACAACCGGATGTTGGTGTGTTCAGAAAGAAAATCTCGCACACCGTCACGGACACCGTTATTACACTAGTAGAACCCACCTCACATTCTCCACCCCCGAACGGATTTTATAATAGGTATTGTGCGTACAGACGTGTTTTTGTTATCTTGACGAATTTTCAATCGAAAAGACTGCGCGTTTTTCGTATAGTAATAATAACTGTATTATAATATAGACAGTAGCGTGTAGTACTTGGAAAATATAAATATTTCAGTTCATCCATAAGAAACTTTGCATCTAAGTTAGGAACACCAAAATTATTCGTCTGTTGTAGACGTAACGTTTGGTAAGAATGCATAGCCCTCAAAAAGTTAATTTAAATCATACATGCAATCAAGCCGCATGTTGATTTAATCTGCACGAAATAATTTTTATGCACCTTCAAAACACTCACAAGTTTCACCTGAAAATATAATTAACTTTACAGTAGTGTTGTATATCGTGATAGTATACGTTTTGATAGTGGATCTGAGATGATGGAATTGAAACCAATAGATATTTACAATAAAATATACGGTTTTGAACTTTTACATGATTTATGTAATACTCATCGCATTTCGAAAAAGAATAATTCACTATAATAAACTAGAGTTCTTATGAAATTATAAAATTGCAGCAGCATAATTTTTGATTATGATTTCAACATTATGACTCCCAGTGGCGGATTACGGAGGGGGGGGGGGAGGCGCTTAAGAGCTAAAGCACCAACCGTTTCCGGCATTATTATTAAAAATTATTAATATTTCCCCGAGTGGCAAATTTTTGGTACAGGCTACCAGAACATGCGCCATGGCGTAGCAAAACCTGGTCTGTGACCACACACAATTTTGTGGTATACTGGTTTTCTATAAGTTAGAATAGGTTAACTGATAAATCAGCTGCTCAGTTGTCAAAACATTACTTTTTGTATATTATCTATGATATCATAGAACATGATATTATGTAATAAAGCACTCACCATAGAAAAATCCTAGATCCGCCACTGATGACTCCTGTATAATGATTAATTGTTTTAAAATTGAAACGAAAAAAAATGTTCAAGAATCATACTTATCGGTATGTTTTTATAATTCATTAGAATTGTTTAGCGAATTTAATAGTATAAGAAAATGTACCTGAATAAAACAAAATGTAATTTTTTTCAAATAAATTAATGAAAAATTTTAATGCTTTTAAATCCGGAAAAATTATCTTTGGTCGTAATGTATTTTTTTATTTGTAATAAAATGGTATAGTCAAAATAGAAATAAAATTTTACTACGTAAAAAAATTTCCCGTTTTGGAGGAAATTCATAAAATAAGTTCACTTGTTTAAATCTTAATATATTCGATGTAAAACAAAATACTTTTACCAAAGAAAGATGGTGAAATAATTCATTAAATAAATTTAACGTGTTTCCGACTTCGTTTTTGTATCTTAATTTGGACACTGTTCATTGCCTACACGATTGGATTGCACTTTTCCACTAAATATGATCTATTTTTTTCGTATTGATACTATGGTTGTATTGTTTAGTTATATTTATTTTAGAACAATCTCTTTACCCGTGGCGAGTGCACATGTATTTACCATTTGGACCAGTTACAACGTACGATATGGGTAATTAGGTAATGATATTAATATTTTAACATTGTCTGTGGATAAGAAAATCGAATCGTGGGTATTTCCGGTCGGCCCGCAGTACACACATGTAGTGAGATTGCCGAAGCGCAACGCCGCGTTACGATGGCGGGAAAAAACGAAATATTGTACGTCATTATTTATACTGGCCAACAATGGAGACTTATTTTTAAAATCTGACAATAGCAAATTTTTTTAATATTTTTAACATGTTTAAACCGAACGTTTAATCCAGTGGGTCAATTGTCGTTTTTATTAATTAAAATTTTTAATGCATAACATAGGTTTAATTTTATACTATAATATATAGTACCGATTTGAATTGAATATATTATGGATACAATTTTTCTGTTGTACGCAATCGGACTAGTGTAGTTATTATTATTTTTCATAACATTCAAATCCGATGGAAAAAATAAGTCATTCAATAAGTCTCCTCTAATAATGTGATGGGTCCGTTAAAACATATCAAATGACATAATGTACAAATTTGAAGCATTGCACGTGATCCGAATAAAACATTGGTGCCTAGGTGTCGTTGGGGCTCGTGAATTATTTATTGGAAATTGAAATTTTTAAAAAACATTGTGCATCCACCACTGTTCGTTTAGCATATAAGACTTGTAAAGTTTTCGAATTCATATATGCATTTGTCAATTGTTGCCTGTCAAACGTTTTGAAGATAAAACAGCGTAAAATAAAACAGTAAACATGATAACGTTGTAGGCGTGAAGGGTAAGATAAGAGACTTTAGCCTCCCTTTTGTGTGTATTATATATTATGTAAGTATATTATAAATTCTTAATAGGCATGATTTAATTGAAGGTTGATCAAAAGCCTATTGAACTTATTCATTTTTCATATTTTATAATTAATATACAAAGATATTTACTGAAATTATATATGTTATCTTTCTGTAAATATAAATTAGTACTTTTCTCCATTTTATATTTCTATATATGCCCTTGTAATGTTTTACAATTAAGTTTAAATCGTGTTTTATTTGAACTAATTTTTAAATACTTTCCGAACGAATAAAATTCAAAATCGTATTGCATTATGTGATTGACGAAGGTTTGTATTTAAATTGTATGGTTTTTGTGTTAAAATTATAAAACGTAGTATTTTTGTAGCAAATGAAAAATATATAATATACACAGTAAAATTAAGTTTCATAAAATATATGTTCTTAAGAAGTCTTAAGTTTTAACATTTTATATAAATCATTTTTTTGTTTAACGCAAACCGTTTTAATTTTACTTAGGTATTTAATTGTTGATAATAAATTATTGTATACTACTAATTACAAACAAAAAGGTTTTACTATGGGTTTAAAAAAAGATAAATGATCATTTCTATTGAAGAATATTAATAATAATACCTAAAAATATTCTCTAAGAAATAAAAGAGGTAGTAGTTTTGATTCACTATATTTAGTGTTTAATTTTTTAAATTTAGAGTTTAATTTACAGCATTAATTATTATAATAATAAAAAATCTAAATTTAAATCCTTTTTATCTTTTTATAATCAAATCAACTTAATAAATTTAAATGTATTGATTGTATTGAAATTATTTCAATGTTGGCTAACACATATACTTTGCGAGTTTAGTGTTATATACACTTTCTTTATCTGGAAATAACTTGCTTATCTTTATTTTCTTTTTATTATTGTTATATTTCCTGTTTGTTGAAGTTTTTTTCATTTTCTTTTAGCAGTTCCCACACCGCACATAAATTTTGGTGACAAAGTTGGGCCTCGCTCGGTCGACTATATGCAGACCAGATAAGTTTTATAAAAGCGTATCCACTGAGGGTATACAAGGGTATGCTATTTTTACCACCCTTAGCTTCTTTTTTTTCATTATAGCATTTGGCTATGATCCCAAAAATAAAATACATTGCTTAATGATATTCTATATATTCGGTTATATCGTCTTATGAAACTGCACCGTCGTGTTTACAGTATTAGAATATTATTTTCATATTATCACTGTAATGCTTTAATTCATTTTATTTTGGAACTCTTAACTTTATTTATATATTTTTTATTTTTTCATTAAATTTCGAGTATTTTGGCCATTTTTTCTTTAGGTGATGGGGAGGATTGCTTTGGAGAGTTATAGTTGATATTTTAAATATTCATTTGTTTGTGCAATTATGGGTGTTACTGCGAAATGTTTTTATATATGTGGTGATAGGATAGTTGTTGTTTATATTTGTAGATCTTGGTGTATCGTATGGTTACTTTTATAACATGGAATAATATACAATTGATTAACTTATAGATCGGAAAGACTGGATAATTTAAAAAATATAATTTTGAACTGATACTCATAATTCATTATTGGGTGAATTGGTTTTGTGGAAAAAATATTGTTACTGTCGAGATATAAATATTTGAACTTTAAAAGTTGTCCAATTTGATGGATTTTTAGGTTGAGTGTTTTAATTTTAGTTTAATATGGCCAATTCAATTTTTTGTCTAGATGAATACTTGACGATATTTTCGTAAGGAATTATGTTGTTATTGATTTTTATTGTGGGACTGATACTAGGAAGAAACCTAAAAATACTTTTTTCGAGTTTATTTATATTCATTTTTATCTTCCTAAGTTCAAATTAGTTTTGAAGATTGTATAAATGATTTTGAAAATTCTTGAAAGCTAGATAATGCCTGTATCGTCTACAAATATGGATAAGTTAGTATCAGTTACGTGTGGTATGTGAAATATTATGTATGTAATCTATATTAGGTATTATAGTTGTTTTACAATATGTGAGCTGAAATATTATCTTAAAGGACATAAACATAAATGTGTTTGGGGCTGGAAAGTTCTTCATCATAGCGAACTATGAAAAAACGATTTCCCTAAAAGGATCTAATTATGAGATATTCTGTGAAGGGGGTCTGGTAAGAAATAATCTTTAAGTTAAATGGGTTTACATACCATCCATGTGCTGAATATACAATTTTTAAATTAAAATTAATGGTTCAAAAATTATAATATGTTAATGACCATTAAAAAAATTTTGTTTGATTTATTTTTTTCTAAATAATTTTGTTGAAAAAAATGTTTAGACTTAAAGTAAATGTAATATTTTTATAAAAGCGTCTATACAATTATGTCTATAATACCTTAAAAAATTGTTATTCGATTATTCGATTATTTATTATGAGTAGTTTTCAATATTATATAAGTTCATCATAACACACTACGTTTGAATACCGATAGATACTGAACAGAATGTGGAATGTTTGAAGTCCTCCGATGTCATAATTTACGTATACTTATATAATTACATAGTGAAATACAAGTTTATTTAAACTGGCTTACCATTAAGTATGTGAATAGTGACGGCCGCTGAGGCAGACGGTGATCCAACCAGACACGTGTAGTTGCCCGAATGCTTTTTTTGTACGTGTTTGATTTTCAGCGTCGACACAATTGTCGTACAACTAGAGTCATTGCTGGCCCTGAACGAAAGAAGAAAATATTATTCACAGAAAAAAGTAATGAAATAAATGAAGGCACAGAAACACTATTAATGATCGAAAAAATATTACGAACTATAAGTAAATATAATATCTGATGCAACCGCAGTTTTATACAACGCGAAAAAAAGCTTTTAGCGCAATGATAGTAAGTAGGTACATCATTTTAGAATGAAAAATGTATTATAATAGATCAGACATTTGTGCTTAAGATTTTTTTCAAACAGTGTTATATGTATAGTACGATATAGAAGAGATAATGTTTTCGACTTTACAATATTGAGAAAAACGAAAAAAAATCATTAACGAAATTCGTGTATAAAGTAAATACAATATTGTATTTAAGCAATAGACCGGTAAATTTTTAATATTTTCAGTTATTTTTGTACCCTATAATTTTATACATTACTGTTTTAGATTTTTTAATTTTTAGTTTGTTATTTTGTGTATAGTGTTTATTGAGTCTTCAAAAATACTAATTATAGATATAATCAAAGCAAAACTCGATAGCTTTATTTGAACTTTAGGCGGAATAAGAAAAAAAATTACAGTAAACCATTAACGTATAATATTTTTAAAAGCGTCATTTAAGAAAATTTGTTTTACTGGTGAGTTTTGTATTTATTATTTTAAGTTAACTTTTATTAGTTACGAGGCTGGGATATGTATTGTTACAACTAAATATAATAAATGTTGACATTTTTATTAATACTGTTTAGCTTATTGTTTGGTTCTATTGATTGAAAATTATGATTACGATTTCTTAAATAATAATTCATAATTTTTACAGTCAAAAGAAAGCATAGCAAATAAACGTATATGGAAAATGAATTAATAAATAAAAATAAAACATAAAATAATCAGTTATATTTTTGGAATTGGAAGTTTAAAACTTGTCATAAATGCCAGTGATCTAATAATTTTTTTGAAAACCATTGCAATTAGACAGATATTGAATGATAGTGCACTGAAAATATTAATAATATATTTAAATAATTGAGAATGTATTATTATATTTTTTAACGCAATGAAACAAAATACTAACGCAGTTGTAAATGTCAACAACTAGTGTTGAATAAAGGGTGAAAAAAAAAAAACATTAGTAAGTTATGTAATTTTCTTAATCTGTGTATTAAATAAGAACATATTTTTTTAATTTTTTTTTTTTAATAATGCTGATGGTTTTAAATTATTTCTAAAAATAATGCTAAAAATGCTGAAAATTGAAAAAATAGTGTGAAACAACTTTTTCGTGTAGAGTTTTGCAAGGTATAATATTTTGATATCAAATTATGGATTTGAAGAAAAAAATTTTTATTTTTTTTCTAGCTCCACTTAACACCAACAAACTCTATAGTGATGCCAAAATGGTGAAAAGGATATCGTATATTAAATTATAATAGAATTCTGTATACGATTCAGTATCTATATTTTTTGATAATCAATGTAACTAGTTTTATTTATTAAAATGTATGATATTTATAAAGCACAAATTAAGATTTTATATTGATTACCATTATCTTTATCTGTTTACCCTGTATAATAATAAATAGATTTTCAAGAAATTATGCATACATTAGAAAATTTAAAATAAACAAAATTTATAGTTTCTAAATAGGTATTTGATAAATAAAAAAAAACAAAAAATAAAAAAATAAAAATATATGATTATGAAGGGGCGGAACCAAGGAAGAAATAGTCCATTTAGAAAATTGGATTTGCCGGAAGTGAATGGTTTTCTTATATTATTTCAGTTGTATTATTTTTTCATTCGAATTGAAAAACGTAGAGAGTATATGTATGTTTATAAGAAAAACCGGAAATAACCATGAGATCTCACTCAAGTCTTACCGGAAGTCAGTCTTTTGTGCAAACTCTTGTTCCTAGTTGGGTTTCATAAAACTAGATTAACGGTATTTTAACAAATTCAACGCGCTCAAGTCGGTTTCACAGTTTTAATTATTGAGTGCACCGAAAAATCTATTGTTTTTTATATAATTATTGTAAAGAATATCTATTTAATCTTGGCAAAATGCATTCATATATAATGGTATATATATAAATATGATGTAACATGTTATTATTTATTTATTGTTTTGTATTTTCCGAGTTATTTAGTTAGAAATATTTGAAAAAATAAAATTAATTAATTAATAACAACATTTTACAATTTGTATACGACTATAGATGAACTAGCATACAAATAAGTCGAGCCTACCTTTCGGTGATTCCGCTTGAAATAGTTTGTCGTCCTCTAAACCACGATACTTTGGATCCATTATTGCTTCCAGCATGTACTACTTTGCAGACGATTTCCAGAGTGCTGCCAGTTTTATAGAAAACGTCGCTGCCGCCTCTGGTCACATCACCGGTACCGGTTACCGACATGCGTACCGTTGGCACTGTGAAAATAAAACGCAAATTCAGTATAACTATAATGTTATTATTGATGAAAGACCCCGTACACGCAGCACATGTATAATACGCTGTTTTGGTTATTATCACCATCATCACCATTTTCATTATCGTCTTCGACAGGTACGGTTTTGGTTTTATAAACTTTGGTCATTTGTCAAAGCGTCAAGTCACTGTAAGTAACATGACATAACTAGTAACTGGAAAATTATATTCACCGAAACACTCTTAGAGTTTAATACGAAAATGAAGAAGAGAACGGTGTAAGGTTTGGTGGACAGGTTGAAGAGAATATAAGCCTTTATTGGATGTCTGTGGAGACGGCGGTCGCCGCTGTTTCCAAACGACTGGTTTGGGAATATCCTAGGAGGTCACTCGTTTCCCGTACAAACGAGACCCTGGGGGAAACAAAAGGACCAAATTTAATACGCGCCTCTGGAATTATGTGTACACACTGTTTCAATTGGTGGTTTCAAAACCTTTTGTCATAGCCTTGAATATGCAACCCTCGTTTTACCTAACCGTTTTAAACATAAGGAAAATACTATTTATTAAAAAAAGTGCACGAGTTTTTTACTTTTAAATACATTAAGCACTTTGGTAATTGAAATAAATGAAAAATATTGATTTGCGTACAATTAAAAATTATTAAAAACGTATATTTTAATACATTTCATGGTATTGAAGAATAAATATTTTCATGTACAATTATGAAGTCGACTTTGAACGTGCAATGTTTTAATTTTTAAAACAAAACTTTTATTTTTGATCAAAGTTTATATTCAGTTTTATGAATAATTCTTAATAATTTTAACTACCAAAACTACCTGAAGTTTATAAGGAGTGAACGAAATGGTACAAATAATAATTTTCTTCATCAGTTAATCTTACGATCCACACCTTTAAAATTAAAATTTAAATGGTAACAGCTCGCGAATCACTTGATTAATAATACATTTTGGTATACAAAAAGTTTTATAAAAATAGTTTGAATAATACTCGACGGAAGGATATATTATAAGTTATTATAATAATATTTTTCATAATATATATTTTATTTTGATTACAATTATACATATCATTAGTATATTAGTATAAACATTATTCAAAAATTATATAAAAACAAAATATTAATTTAATAAACGAGATTGAATTCAAAAAAGAACACGGAAATTAAATATTTTAAGTGTCCGCCGTTTTCCGAGAACCATGGTACAATTAATTTTTTGTATAGATCGGATACATATTTATATACCGGCCAATACATTTTAATAATAATAATAATAATACTTAATCAACTGTCTTTTGGTTATAGCCATCGGACAATTTTCTGCGGAAATTTCTCTATTCCATTGTTAAAAATGAAAAATAATATTTATTACGGGAAAATAGATAATTTTTGTTGAAATTCCGGTTCAAACTCGGATGAGAGAAAAATGTATCTGTGTACCTCTTGTTTTATGCGGTCCTCCGATTATTTCTTGGTTTTTGGACAATGATAATTAATGTCGGATAATAATAATGATTAACAATTGCCTATCTTGAAGTGTATAGGTCGCGCCAATTGAACATTGTTGTGACAAAAGGTTTGTATTTTACTTATGACAACACAAATATATATAACTATAGACAAGCACGAATCTGGTATACAATTATGTGATGTTTTCATTGACATATGTATTACAATTATAGATTATGTTTATGGTTTTTCATAAGATTTTAATTTGTTTCAAATCAATACGCGGAAAATAGTTTAGCTAAAGTTATTCTAGTAATGGTATTTATTATAAAGTTTTTATTCCTTAGATAAATGACACTAAAATTTAAAAGGTGCCATATTTGATAGACTTAAAGGAGAATAAAATCATGAAGTTTGGTATAATAATGCAATTTAGTCAATCAGAGAACGAGGACTAAAGTATATACGGAACGATGCAATATGAATAATTCATCATTGAACATTTCGTATAAAATTATAGAAGTTAAATAATACTTGATAAGAAACATTCCAAGCAATTTATTTACAGTAAGTTGATTTCTTTCTTTTATCATAAAATATATTATTGCTATAGGAGAATATATATATAAAGCTGTTTGTATTATTATGTATATGTGTGTATATGCATAAATTAATCCATACAAGTGTAAATACACCTTGTATAAAACTTATAGCTAATGTTTTGGAAAAATCTAATTTTTACGATCATTAATCTTGGTAGAAAATTTAAAATGTATTGAAAAATCCACAGATGTAATGAGTTATTATTATTATAATAAAGTACAAATTCAAATTCAACGTTTCAATCTAATAATGTTTTATGTTAATCATAAAACATGACATGAAATCTGATAACAACATTTGAAGTAGGTATAAAAGACAGTTGATTAATCGAATTTAAATTTAAATGCTTGCACCTTTTTCATTATTATTTTTTAAAACAACAGAACCACTCCATTAATTGTAATAAAAATGTAATATTAAAACTAAGTATACGTGAATCTTGAGCTCTTTACAAAGATATAATATATATTTTATAAATATCTATAGGTTATTTGGTTTGTAAATACATTTAATGATTAGGTTCTTTATTAGAAATAATTAGAAATTATCAATGATAAACGCATTTATATAATATACTGTGGATAGAGCTATTATCCATATTTATTGCACAAAGAGTTATAATTAACATAATAACACGACAAGTGACATCAGCGCATGTGTAACGTATTATTTACATACAAATATTTATTTTTAATTATATTTTAATTTTTAATTATATTTTTAATTTTTATTTATTTTTAAATAAATAAGTAGCTATTACTGACCGAAAGTCAGTGAAATTTAAATTTTTATAGCAATAATGTGAAATTAGTAATTATTTAGAAAATATTAGCGCCAAATAAAGTGATTTAAACGTGATAAATATACATGTATGCGTATATCAGAATTGTCTCTTAGTTATCTTAGTCTTATGTTGGCTTCATGATTTGTTCCAGTTGTTTTATTCATAGATTATTATCTAAGATATGCATGCCTGTATTTATAATAATGCTACTTAATTTATTTGAAAATGTTCGCGGGGATAATGAAATTAAACAAATACAATTGTTTTTTTATGGTAATGAAATATACCAATGACGATAATGGAAAATAATGTAATTAAAATTGTGTACTTTAATATATTACTGTAAACTGTGGTAATTTAAAAATATTGTCTCAATTATGGGATTGAAATGATTTATGATAAACATTTATGTATTATGGACGTTCATAACGAAATTAATGATTATAGCAAGTATTGAATATTCAAAGCTGTATTTATGAGGTTGACTGACATAGTACACTGAAAAAAGACGTCTTTCTGTTTTTGTTATTTAATTGCTTTGTGGTTTTTAAAAATCATTATAAAATTAAGTGTGAACTTCTGAGCAAAAGGTGAATAATTTTGAGACGTATTAGGATCATCATTCGATTTGTCTGACGTGCGATCTTCACATTTGAAATTTATTTGTTGAAATAGTAGTTTCTAACGTCCGTTAAGGTGAATGATTAATAAGGTATGGGTTTCATCGTTAGAAAAATGATTCCGAATGTTTGTGATGTTCAATTATTGTTGTTATAAATAAAATAAATAATATAAATCAATTATGTCTTTATATGAATAGATTTAGCAAAATTATAAAAATTAATGATTGATTAGTTTTAAAGATCGGCAAACCTTAGGGTTTGATAATTTTTCCACAATATCTTGGTGGAATGGATCACGGTCAATCAGAATATTTTCACCTATTGACGACAGAGTATGATTAAAAATGTGTAATAAAATTAATTAACCCTCTACACAAACAAACGTGACATTATAATAAAACGTATTATTCATTTGTGGAATTTTACTTTTCTAATTTATGGTTTGACCGTATATGAGTATATAATATACGTATATGTAACACATTACTGTTCTCACTGGGAATGACAGATAAAAAATAAAAATAAAATAAAACATATTATTATAATAAATATTTATCATCCCACTAGTTGTCGTTGAATAATTTGATTTTTAAAATGCTTCATAAATTGTCTTCGCATAGATTATAGATCATCGGAAGACAAACGACTTCATTAGGTTTTTTATTCGATTTATGAACACGCGTTTATTATAAGAACTAACTTAACGTGACTCGTTACATGAGCTTTTGCGTTTACATATTTACTGCAGGCCACTGGTCGACGAAACGAGTTATGAAAACAAGGGAGAAAATATATATACGCCATAGCAATAGCGACAACGACAACGTCAAAGATTGTGATAATAATAAAAGTATGAATCGGTTTATGACCCAGCTTTATATGAGATACGTTAAAGGAACAATTTGTGCCGGTCGTCAATTTTCCTATCCATCGCGTTCATTAGCTCTGTAAATAAACGGTCGGTTGGTGGTGGCGGTGGATGGGGTTGAAGGATGTTGTTTAGTAGTAGGCTTACACTGGACGTGGTGCGATTCGTTTGGCAGAGGAAAAGGGGTAGCGCATAACCAGCAGTGTCTGTGGAAAAATTTCTTATTATATATAAATACTTATGTGTATCCGTCCATATAATATTGTTGTGTTCATGCATATACGATGGCGCAAACATTTACTGCAACAAGAGTGACACACATACACACATGCACACACACACACACACACACACACACACACACACACACACACACACACACACACACACACACACACACACACACACACACACACACGCGCACGCGCACACACACACACACACACACACACACACACAATCATACAAACATTCACATGTATCTCTGTATATCCAGCGTTATACACATTTCAAAAAGTATATATCTTCAACCGTTACCCAAAATAATACACGTTTCGGAAAATAAGCCAAAAAGAACAAATAACATTTTTCTTTATATTAAATTAATGAAACATACCGAAAAATTACTGATAATGTTATAACGCTAGATTTTTTTTCCGTTTTGAAATGTGTGTTTTCGATATGCTATAATGATTCTCACAAAATTAATAATATTATATTTGTACAAAGTATCTATCATCAGCTTAGGACTGGTTTATCAAATGTCATATGCATTACCAGCTAGATATACTGGTAATATAAACAGAAAATACAACGATGTAGTTGCAGTTATGATTTTTTAATCAGCGCGTTAGAAGTTTAAAGTAATATAAGTACAATAAGAGTAGCACCTTACATAGTGATTTTCTAAATAATATTTTAATGTATATTTTCAATTTTATTATAATAGTATACCCTGATTGAGTAGCGATGGGAATGGATTAATGTTATTCCCTCTATTCTAGGTGACTGTATTCCAGATAGAAAAATAAAATTGATTTCTTTTCATCAGTGCCGCTGACCTCTCAGACAGCTGTCAATCGCCGATTCTCGCTGTCATCGAAGCGGTTATTTTTTAGGATCACGTTTTGTTCTTGCTCTATAGGAGTCAACTTAATTTAACAAGGGTGATAGCATCGTACCGTATGTATTAAAAATACGCTCAAATGCTAAAGATACGGCCACAACAGGACGAATTGTGCTTATCCAAGTGAATTTCAGAGCGTTCCGGCTGCAGTGGTAATCTTCCAGACCGATTAATGTCTCGTTAATTTTAATTTTACGTATAGCGTAAAAGAAAGCCTAGCAATTGTTTTGACGTGATCGCTATAGTCTGGTATATTTATAGATCATAGACATTAGTCACAGGTTATGCACTCCTTATATTCCGCAATTATTCCTAACATTTTCTAAACTACAAAAATATTCGGAAATTATTCTTATATAGGAGACTAGTAATATATATATATACTAGCTGATCCCATGCACTTCGTTGCTCGTTAAATATACCAACTCTATATGACTCAAACTTTGTTCAATTCGTTATTTAATATTCGGTGGATGATGTTCTAGATTTATCTAAAGTTTTCTGTTGTCCGGAATAAAAATTCTGATTCGTAGCAGTATATTATTAGGTAAGCAATCTATCTGGGTAGATCGCAGACCTAGTGCTGTTTATACGTAAGTGTATGATTTTACTCTAATAAAGTATCAAAGTTATACCAAGTTTGTGAAAATGTATGTTGTTGGTTTGACATTGACAGCAATGAACCCATTTTACGATAAACTTGCCCTCTGATTTTAAATGTAGAATCGTATTGTTGACCATTTGAATTAGTATTTCGAACTTTTTCTGTTGCTCCGAACAATGTCATTTGAAAACAGAATTGAATATTCTAATTGACTTCAAGAACACGTCAGAATCTGGATCTGTGCCGATAAGTAAACCGTTCAATGGTTCAGGTGGTGTTTCAATTTCAGGTAGTTGCACCTTTCCTGACGCGCAACACATCCCGACTGGCTCATTTTTGAATTTGAGAGTATGGCAGTGTGGGCATTCCTTGTCCATAGCACCAATTGCTACTTTTGAATGAGCATAATATTCAATATCGGGCTCATACTGGAATGCTAGACGCAGGAATGAATCAGATATTAATGCTCAATGTACCTGCTGGCGTTGTTGGTCATTTGCTCTGCGTGAGTCAACTACGAATCGACGCGCTTGTCTTTGCTCAAATTGTCGTTGTTAACTTCGTTCTGCACGTGCCTCTTGTGATTGAGATTCATGCAATTACGCCATACTCACACGAACATTCGCACTATTAGATTGGCATTGTACGTCTGTTTTTTTTTCTGTTTCTATTTCTCATATTTGTAGTTGCATTTGTTCTACGACAAAAATTGGCATTCTGGCGTCTTCTTGGCATTTTTAATGACGCAAACTAATAGAAAATATTCAAAGTATTTGACACGGCCCCAGTGCCTAGTCCTCTCTCTCAACCCTACACACTGCCACTCTGGCCTAAAAGGGGAGAATATCGAGAATAATGTTAGATTCGCGGGCTCAAAACCCGTACCGTGCTAATTTTTTCATTACTTTCTCGATATCTCTCCCTGGACCGGCCACAACAACTGTGGCCGCGTCAAATGGCTCCACGGCGGGGAATCGAACCCCGGTCTCCCGCGTGACAGGCGGGGATCCTCGGTAGTATAGTGGTCAGTATCCCCGCCTGTCACGCGGGAGACCGGGGTTCGATTCCCCGCCGGGGAGCCAATTTGACGCGGTGCGCGGGGCGTCGAACAAATGCACGTCGGTGAGAGAACCAATAACACGGTTATTAAACAACAAAAAGGAAAAAAATAAATAAATATATAATACGGTATTCGGCGCACGAATGATAATTTATTAATTGTACACGAAACCGAATTAACACAATAAAGTGGTGAAAGAAAACAAAAAATAATGTTGATACCACAAAATGATCAATGAGAAACAAAAAAAATAATAATATAAACGCACGAACGGATGGTGTTGGTTCCGCGGTATCGGAAAAACAGAACGATTCAAATGCCGTACCGGACGGACGTCGTCGCGACCGCTCTCGTCTCCTTTCCAGTGATGGATGGGAGACGGGGTGTCATGACGATGTTGCGTACCGCGGTCTGGTGGTTGACGAGTGATATTAAGACGCGGTCGGCGACAACCGTTTCGATAACGGTTGCCGCACGGGTCCGCGTCATATTTATTCTATTTATTTATTTATTTTTTTTTTGGTTACCTTGCAACGTCGGGTAATTCATTATATTAATTTTATATATTACCAATGGTAACCACTAATAAATAAATATTATTCTCAAATCTTATAACCCCCATAAAAACCATTTATAAACAAAAATTCTATCGTAAATCTCAAAATTCCTGTTTGAGCACCTCCCGGGGGTGGTCAATCCCCTTTTTAAATTAGCTTTAAACGTATTCTTAAACCTACCAAATATACACAGGAAATTTCATGAAAATCGGTCAAGTCGTTTCGGAGGAGTTCCATAACTTACACTGTGATACGAGAATTTGATATATTAGAATATATATACTCGTATATATAAATAATTTGTATCCGATTAATACGTAGAATACTGTTATATTTTTTTCTTATGTGTTAAATAGAATAAAATATATAATTTATACCATATGACATCATTTAACAATATCATCATTGATAAAATTAGTCAATGATATATTAAACCCACCTTAGTGCTGACTCATTAATTGGTTTCTATTGCTACACAAATCAATCTAAATTTTAAATTTGTTCATAACGACTATGCGTTTTGCTGTAAGTACATACGCCTCAAAATTTATATATTTCAACATGCATTCAACTATTGAAACTCGTTAGTATATATATAACAAAAACTAATATCGATAATTATAGTTATGTGGTTTAAGATGTAATTATAATTTCATAAAAATTTAAGTTATTACGAATATTTATTTACTAGTTAAAATTATTTTCCAAGAATAAGAATAGTTATCGTTGAAAATATTGCAGAGTATTTAATGGAGTTGTGACTTATTTATATATTGAGGAGATATAAATTGTATACATAAAAACCTTATGAAATTGGAAAAAAAATGATACAATTTCTTAGATCAATCAAATAAATATATGAATACTTCCAAATTTACATTGATTTTTCCTAAAATTCTGAATACATTTTAAATTAATTATTCTCCTATTATAATGAGTCTGGTTAATAAAACCCATGATTCTTGATTTAAGAGTAAATGTAGTCTTTTTTGTGTTTTTTTAGTAACAAATGTATTTTCAAAAAGATACACTTATAAATTATTCGATTTTCATTAGAATGGCATTATTACTTATATGAATGACAACTGAGTAAAATCATAATATTTTATTCATTTGTTTTATTCAAATTAGATATACAAACATAATATTTAAGTATGAATATAATATGCCCGAGAATCATTTCAACGTATGTATAATGAATTCAAATTGATATAGTTTTAATTTTCAAAGTTATTAAATTTACTTACATAATTAAATTAGTTATTATTTGCTTGATATTTTAATTTCTTAAATTACGTAATAAATAATTTGTTATTATCTATTTTTTTTAAATATCTTTTTAAATATTTTCATTTCATTGTTTAATATTTTTTTTATTTTTCTTTGAGTCATTGAAAGAAAAATTAATTTTACCGTTAATAGATTAATTTAGATACTAAGTTGTTGTGATTAAATACATGGATATAAACTCTTATTGTAATGGTTTATAATAATCATTTAGATAATTAATACTTGTAATATAGTTACAAGCAAATTAGTATTGTCTTGTAAATTTGAGTAGTAATAAAAATAATATAAAAAATCAAATAATATGGATTAAATCTAAAAATTGTGCTGGCTCGTAGTTTTAAACGAAATTAAAAAATTGGATATACCCACTTATTATTTTAACAGGATTATCAGTTTATAGAATTAAACACTCTAAGAAATATTGAGTATAAAAAATTTATAGTTTTTAATTGATGGTTATAAAAACAACTATTTTTAAGTTTAAAAAATTAATTTCAAAGACACTAAAAAATTTTAATAAATTATAAATTTTTATATCGGGATGGTCGTAATTTGAATTGACAGTGTTTATACATCGATGCAGTAGAGGTAAGTTATAATAGCTATCTTGATGAAATAAAGTTTCGTATTTATTGAACTTGAAAGATTTTGTTTCATATAGAAGTAGTAAATCCAAACTTATAAATTATATAACTACATTGTAAGTTTTAAAATACTCAATTCAAATTCGTATCTTTGTATTTCTGTATTGAATAAAATGAAACTGTGTTTTTCGATGACAAAAGTCAATGACAAAGTAATATGTATTTATTAACAAATATATACAAAAAATGGAATAGAAAATATTAATTTTGAATAGATAATAAATATATATTATATATTTATTGAATATGTTTGTACTTTAAAATATATGTCAGTATAATTTTCTTTTTTATCTTACCATTACTTTTATATAAAATACGCATCACGTTCGACATAATAACTGTCAATAAAATGTTACTTACACGTCAAAACTAATTTACTACAGTATTAATTTGCTTAATATTCCATTTTAGTATTTTATTTCATCTAACATGAACGCATCCCAAATCAACGATTTGCATCAGCTTTTTAAATAACTCTCACATAGACAATTTCTTTTTTTCACACATTCACACTGAAAGATTATGGTTATTATTTTCAGACTATATGAGTGTGTCTTATTTCAATTAAACATTTTCAATTTACACCGATATGATTCTATACATACAAAAAAAATTTTTGAAATGTAAAGATTGTGTTAATATAATATACATGTGAATATTGGCAAAGTTTCAGTACAATTCTTTTTTTTTTTTTGCCATATCACTATATACAATAATATATTGACCTAACCGGAACGCGAATCTTGTAATAAAAATTAATTTAAGATATAATACGTTTTGTAAAATAAATTCAATCTCTAAGACTTGGTTATGAATTTTATATTTTGAATAATAAAAAATAATTGATTTTTTGTATAATTCACTATTAATTAGTGTACATGTTAAACAGACTATCCATATAAAAATCATTATTGATACTGGTTTGGCTGACGTCCCCCAACAAGTGTATTTTCCTGCCATTCAGGTTTAGTTGACGCCCGCCTCTTATATTTCTCCTATTTTTTATTATACTGCAGATAAAAAAGGTACGAAAAACCTCGGTATTATTTATATATATCGTGGTATAAATGTACGTTAGAAATTTACTTATTGGATATTTTAAGAATAATATTTTGTAAAATTGTTTAAGTAAAACAAGTAAGATAGGTTCAATAACACTGGTACTGTGAATAATATTATAGAGTATCTACTTTAGTTATTCAGTCGTTGTCATCACTGAAATACTCTGTAGTGACAATATAGTATGTATAATAAAATATCGTAGAACTAAAACTAAACATGAAATTTCGACAAATTTATAGTGACGTGCATTTCATCGGCCATAGTTTTTTCACAAAATGCAAAATATTGTTCATACTATTCAGATTTGTGACAGTGGACACGAAATTAATTTAAATATAAAAATTTGTCGATGGCGATGTCGTTTAAGGTTATGTCGAAAAGATATAGGTGTTAAGAATAATAATTGGCTACAAAGCATTAAGGTAAATGTACCAACTATTGTTTACTTTATTTATGGTTGGGCTCATGAACTTATATCGGTGGACTTTTGTAAACGTGAATTTGGACTGAGCTATATTACTGTAGTAGATGAGAACAATTATATTCAAGAAGTATGTGTATAGAAATTTTATCACGGCGATTCGAAAATAAGAAATGCTGGTTACATTGTTGAGATTGACAACAATTTATTTGTCAGACGTACAAATAATGTAGGTCGAATACTGGCGCAGCAATGGGCTTTTGGTGGCATACGTCGTGAGAACAATGAGTGCTTCGTCGTATGTGTACCTGATCAGTCGGAAAATTCGTCATTGCTAGGGCTCGGATTTTAAAGGAAATGCTTCTTTTTATATATTTAAGATAGGAATCTAATTTTTATACATAAATTCTTTTCACGTCAATCTGATTCCAAATAAACGAATTAATTTTTGCTTTTTTTGGCTTTTTTTTGTGTAAATGCTTTTTTGCTTTTTAATTGCTTTTTTCAGTTATTATGTAAATTTTATATGTCTGTTATGCTATAAAAATAAAATAAAAATGTTTATATTCTTAATAAGAAATGTGAAAACCCGCAATAATTGTCTTAGATGCAGAAAAAAAGTTTAATAAAGCTCATGGAGATATTGCAACTGCTATTTCTGGTAAGCTAAATCGTGTTCTTTTGAAAAACAAAGGCTGGAAACAATTACTGGACATTAATACTATACTGTGTGACGTTTCATCAGACGAAATTAATTATCATGGGTTTGATTTAAACGAAACCTCTTGCATGAAGTATGCACCGATCACTTCAGTGGATGTAGAGCGTTCATTTTCTATGTATAAAAACATCCTGTCAGACAATAGAGTCAGTTTCACTTCTGAAAATCTTGCCAAATACATGGTAGTAAATTCTTTTAGATTCTGAACGGAGTGAAGAATGTATTGATTTTACAATGATGTGTGTTTTTTTTTTTTTTTTTTTTTTTTTGTGTCTGTCGACACGTTTTGGGGCAGTAAAAATGCTTCGATTGCCTTATGTAGCAACTTTTCTGAAAGGAAAGTGAATCTATTTGGTACTTTGGGGGGTCAAAAGTTAAAAATTTCCAATATTTTTTAAATGCGACGGGAAAAACCATAAAAAAATTTGGGAAAAACGGGAGTTTTTACGCAAAACCAGTTTTTGACATAATCAAATTTTTTATTTTGCTATAACTCAAAAACTAATCGATGTAAATACTTGAAATTTTCACCAAATGTTTAGATAAGCGTTCTCTATACACCATTAAATTTTCAAAGTATTTTGACTTTTATTAAGCTATTTATAGACAATTGAAATTTTCAATATTTTTAAGTATTTTTTTTTTAAATAACGATAAAATTTTTTTGGCTGCCTAGAAAATCTTGAAAATTTAATACAAGGTTTCTTATAAGTTGTTCCTTAACTGATAAAAAAAAATCTAAAATCGTAAGTCACAATTTTTTTTTATAAGTGCTCAAAGTTACAATTTATACGAAATATGTAAAAATCACGATAATTTGCAAGTTTTTTTGTAGTTAAAAATTCATAAAATTTTTTCTGTTCATACTTAAGGTTCAAAATTTTAACACGAGGGTATGAATAAGCTACTCTTCAAAAATCTTTAAAAAAATTTCTACCGGAATTAGAGGAAAAAATTTTATGACTGTTTGAAATTTAAATATTTACGAAATTGCATAAAATAGCGATTTATTCTCAAACGATTTTAAATATTTTTTATAATTCAAAAAGTATAAGTCGCAGATTTTTGAAATTTCTACCAGCTGTTAAGATTGGTATTTCCTTTATGTCATATTTTTTTCAAAATATTATATTGATTTTTAAGCCACTTATAGGCATTTAAAGTATTCGATTTTTTTACATTTTTTTTTTATAATCGGTGATAAAAAAAATTTGGCTCGTACAAAATACTTGAAAATTTAATAGAAGATTCCACAGAAGTAGTTCTTAATGTCATTCAAAAATTATTAAAATCCATAGGCACAATTTTTTTTTATAAGCGTTTGAACAGCGAATATTGACAAAAAATTACATGTAAAATATAATATACTGTATAATATTCTAGACTGACAAAGATATCGGTTTTTTTTAAAATGCTCTAACTCAAAAATGAAAAACCGCAACAACTTGAAATTTTCACCAAATCTTTATATTGACGTTCTCTATACATGGTTAAGATTTCAAAGTATTTTGACATATTTTGACTTATTTATAGACAATTTAAATTTTCGATTTTTGTTCAATTTTTGTTTTTAAACATCTATAAAATTTAATTGATTGAGCGAAAACTCTTGAAAATTTTATACTAGGTTTATAATAAGTTAAACTTATCGTAACTAAAAAATATCGGTGATCGGTTAACTCAATTTTTTTTTATAAGCCCTTAATTCTCAAATTTGTATAAAATGTGTAAAAATCACGATAATTTGCAAGTTATTTTGTAGATAAAAATTCATAAAATTTTTTCTATTCATACTTAAGGTTCAAAATTTTAACACGAGGTTATTTATAAGCTACTCTTCAAAAATCTTTAAAAAAATTTCTACCGGAATTAGAGGAAAAAATTTAATGACTGTTTGAAATTTAAATATTTACGAAATTGCATAAAATAGCGATTTATTCTCAAACGATTTTAAATATTTTTTATAATTCAAAAAGTATAAGTCGCAGATTTTTGAAATTTCTACCAGTTGTTAAGATTGGTATTTCCTTTATGTCATATTTTTTTCAAAATATTATATTGATTTTTAAGCCACTAATAGGCATTTAAAATATTCGATTTTTTTACATTTTTTTTTTATAATCGGTGATAAAAAAAATTTGGCTCGTACAAAATACTTGAAAATTTAATAGAAGATTCCACAGAAGTAGTTCTTAAAGTCATTCAAAAATTATTAAAATCCATTGGCACAATTTTTTTTTATAAGCGTTTGAACAGCGAATATTGACAAAAAATTACATGTTAAATATAATATACTGTATAATATTCTAGACTGACAAAGATATCGGTTTTTTTTAAAATGCTCTAACTCAAAAATGAAATACCGCAACAACTTGAAATTTTCACCAAATCTTTATATTGACGTTCTCTATACATGGTTAAGATTTCAAAGTATTTTGACATATTTTGACTTATTTATAGACAATTTAAATTTTCGATTTTTGTTAAATTTTTGTTTTTAAACATCTATAAAATTTAATTGTTTGAGCGAAAACTCTTGAAAATTTTATATTAAGTTTATAATAAGTTAAACTTATCGTAACTAAAAAATATCGGTGATCGGTTAACTCAATTTTTTATTATAAGCCCTTAATTCTCAAATTTGTATAAAATGTGTAAAAATCACGATAATTTGCAAGTTATTTTGTAGATAAAAATTCATAAAATTGTTTTTGTTCATACTTAAGGTTCAAAATTTTAACACTAGGTTATCTATGAGCTACTCTTCAAAAATCTTTAAAAAAATTTCTACCGGACTAAGAGGAAAAAATTGTATGACTGTTTGAAATTTAAATATTTACGAAATTGCATAAAAACCGCAACAACTTGAAGTTATCATTAAATCTTTATATTGACGTTTTCTATACATGGTTAAAATTTCAAAGTATTTTGACATATTTTGACTTATTTATAGACAATTTAAAAATTCGGTTTTTCTACATTTTTCGTTTAAAAATAAAATATACTTATATAATATTTATAAATAACATTGTATTATATTCTAGACTAACATATGAACTCCGTTCAGAATCGTTATTCGTATACAATGATATCTATCATTGCATTCAAATTTAACAAATCCATTATAATAATGACCTATCCTATAAGCGAGGTGCACTCCACCCCTAACTGTACAGCAGAGCGAGGCCCATCCGGTTCTTTTTTTTAATTTAAATTAATTTTTCAATTTTTTTATTCAGTTTTATAAAATTATAACTAATTCATGTTAATTTTTAGTCATGCTTTTTTTTGCTTCTTTAAAAAATAAATATGCTTCATTTTTGCTTTTTTAAAACGATTTTGTGCTTTTTTTGTTTTTTATTATGCTTTAAAATCCAAGCCCTAGTCATTGCCAATAATTTATTAACGTATATGAGTTGAATCGAATATTTTATCTGATTCCTAGCAAGACTATAATGATATTAAAAAAATCGGTGATCATAATCACTCAACAATAAACCACAAATATAATTTTGTGGGTATTATAAGTGTAGTGTATGTCGAGAATGTCCGAGATTGTTGAGAGGATTTAGGGAAGCGCTAAATGGGGAATCAAAAAACAAAAAGGGATCATATGAAACTTTCTTGATTCATATTTGGCAGAGTTTATGTGGCGCACTAAATTAAACGGATGCGATTCGTTTAAGGAAACACTGAAAGATGTACCTAAAATTTGAACATCTGCATAAAATTATCTATTCTTAATTTTAACAATTACTTTATAATATTTTCATAAATAAAATAAAAAAAAAAAATTTTTCTTGCTTTTTTATATTTATTGTGTTATCATTATTATTTTTATAAATTTAGTAGCAGGCGTTAACTAAACCTGAGTGGCGGAAGAATAAGCGGGTTGGCCGGTGTCAACTAAAACAGTATCCCATTATTAAATCACTGAATCAAACCAATACATCATGTATTATTAAAAGGATCTGGCCAAATGGATATATAATTTATGTATATTGGAAACCGATATTTCAATATATTTACATTCGTAATAGAAGTTTTTCAATATCGATTTTAACCAGGATGTATTATTAATTACATATTTAATTAAAAGTATAAAATAATTCATAACTCAGTTGTCAGAATTTTTTTAAAAAATAAAATAAAATAATTGTTAAATTATCTATTTTACTGACTGTTAGAATAAAAATGCAGAATTTATTGTGTGCAAGTACATACAGCCAGAAATAAAACTAATAAAAAATCAATTAAGCATATAGGTTTATGACTATAGATGAAGTTGTATAAATATTTTAGGTAAAACTTAAAACTTAGTTAAGTTTAATATATATATATATATATATATATATATATACAAATATGAATAAAAATTAGTGTATTGTAAATTAAATAGTTAATTTTCCATACTATTGAGGATATTTCATATTTGTAAGAATGAGTAAAAATATAATATACGATCATGTTATGTATATGTTAGTATGTATACTAGAATTTATTGTGAAATAATTGACATTAATTGCATTATTAATTTAAAAATTTAAAAATTTAATTTGTCATTTCTTTTTTTTTTATTCAGTTTTAAATTTAAAATCATAAAGATGCTTGAACTATATTGAGTTGAGAGATAAAGGAGATAAGAAAAAAATGCATTTTTATAAAATAAAATAGAGGAATATTAAAATCAAAAGTGACACAGCTGACATTGAATAAATAAACATTACCAAAAAACTTTAATTTTATTTTAGTTTACTTTTTTTTTTTTAACACGTGCTTTTCTTTTACGATACACTTATTTAATACGTGGTAAAATTTTAGTCTTATACGTTTTAAATAGCATTAGCCGGTTCTAACTTTACGTATACGAATACTTAACGAACTGAATACAAGATTTTGTACGAATAGAAAATATAATTACCGTCAACTCTGAGGTACGTCTTTTTAGTAGTCGGCGGATGTGTTGCCACTTGACATTCATATACTCCGTCGTCTCTATCGGTTACGTAAACAATTTGAAGTCTCCAGTTATTCGGATATCTGAAACTTAACGATATCCGTTGGTCCGAACTGTGAACCTGACGTCCTACAGTCAACAGTTGGATATCATCGGATTTCCGATGAACCCACGTGACCTGAAACAAAAGTAAAAAAAAAATTACTATTTTACTTTAACTATGTATTATACAAGCGGTAAAGGTTTTCCGAGAATCGTTTATTGGATTCGGATTTTGTTAGTTTTATTCAATACTCGGTATTTTACAGTTAAAAACAGATTACATTTTAAAATATTAGCGGTTAGATAAAAAGATATTTAAAATACTTGTACACACAGGATGAATTCGATTCGTCAACGGAAAATAAATCACCCCGACATTTTGCACGCATTAAATTAATTTAATGTCTGTATCCGAATTATTGGTTCCCTATATTTTATGTCACAGACGTCCGATTGGTTCTCTCATATTTTATGTCACGAATGTCCGAATCGGTTCTCGTCAGAGTTTTTTCATCATTATAATCTTCTAGTCATATTTTATCACAATCAATAATATGGCAGATTTATATTATACTTATGATATCTTGATATTTTTAGTGGTGAAATACGATTAAAAAGTTAGAATATTAAATAAGAATTGTATTTACTCATAATTCATCATATGTTGTTTAAATGACTATACTTCATATTGATAAATATAGTCCCACTTATACATTTTAAATCATATATATATATATATATATATATATATATATATATATAATTAATAACAATTGGAAATCTGGTAAATAATTAGAGTATTGCCTTGCACATATTGTGCATAACAATCCAAAAATCAATTTGGATGTTTCGAAATCAATTCATATTAAATCATTGGAAACTGTTTATAACATATATTATTTTCCTTTCTCTGAATTTTGAATTTTGTGGCATAAAATATGATAATGTTTTAGGATTAATTTAAAAAATATTTTACTGTCCAATAATCTTTACGTTCTTGGAATTAAGCGCACCGAAATCATGTTAGAAAACGTGGAAAATGACAAATCATTAGTATTATTACATTCCCACCTTGGAAATACTATATTATGGATTCTTTCGCACAAAACGAATACACTCTATGTACAGAATCATTTATGGCTATATTGGTTTGAGCAAATTTTAATTACAGCTAGCTTTCAAATAATACCCGTTGGAGATTTTGGAAAACCAATGAATATTATAGTCTTATAGTGTACTATACTGTTTAGGCACAAAAAAGTACAACATACGAAAACGTACAATAAGATTGTTGGACGCCACAAATCCAAAACAATTTAAATAGAAAGCATTATGAAATATTTTGCGTTCCTGTAGTTTGTGTAGTTTATGATGAGATCGTTGAATAAATTATTACGTTACTGTTTAATCATTATTTATATGTAACACATATTGTTCATTTGTTAAATCATTCATGTATTCTGACCAATTAAACAAATAACTAACTATAGTTTGAATTATTAAATACACCGTTTTATCAGTTTAACTATAGTATTCATATTTTATAATTATTATTTGAACATTTGATATTAATGTTAAATATTTAAAATCTGTATAGCAATATTCACAACAAACATCAAACACAAATAATAAAATTCATACTAATTATACTTCTAGTAATAACATACATGTTAGTTATATTATTATTATAAACGATTTTCAGTTAGAATATTATGTCAATATATACTCTTCTATTTAAATAAATATAAGTTATAATTATTATTATAAAGTGTACGAAAACGTAGTGTAGGATAAATAAACTTGTATAGTTGTTTAGGCAATTTGCATATATGCTTTTTAAAGCCTTGCTAAGGCCTTAAACCCTTTAAAGTCGTTAATATAATTCAAGATCGATAGAATATTGTATCTATATAAGTTAATTTTAATTTTTTGTGTTATAGGTGTTGACCATAAATGTAAAATATACATATTGAAATTTGTAATGTGCGAACAAAAGCAAATTAAATAAAAAAAAAAAATAAAAAAAAATATTGAAGTAGGTTTAATAAAAACGGGTTTATAAAATCTTTTCTCGGTTTATACTAATAGTTATATTTTGCTTTAAATGAGATGTTAAATGACTATACTAGTTGATCAAATATAGATTAAAAAATTACATTGTACAAAGTTTATTTAAAAATTGTTGAAGTACAGCATAGAAATAATTTTTTAATGGGAATAGTGTATAATACTTAAGTATAAATAGTATATTGAACGAACAATTACAATTTTTTTAATAATTTATTTGTATTGCACTGTAAATACTAGTATATTTAATTTTAGTATAGATAAAACAGTTGAAATACAAATAATATAAGTATTATTACAATTTAACAAGTTGCAATGATTGAAAAGAAGACAATAAACCTAATGAAATGGTTTTTATATAAAATGTTCAAAAACCTATAGTGAACAAAAGTTTTATCTGAAGTAAAATCTTTGAAATGATACTTATTCATGTTTAGGTTGTATAGTATACAATGTATACGAGTTGAAATAAACACAAAGTCGACTTGAACGTTTTAGGTTAAAGTAAGAGTATTTATTCGATGGTATGAGATATTTATAAAAAATCAAGTTATTTGTATAATATTAAAAGTAATACTTTTTAAGTTATTCTGAAAATATAATAATAGAATAATGTAAAAATATAAACATAAAACAAGCAGCAAAACGTAAAAGAAAACTATTTTACTTTTTCCATTATTATTTTATTCACTATTCGTGTATGCTAAGAAGTTCAATAAAAAAAGTATCACATTTATAATACTTTATTTCTGAATTTCGTTTTTGATATTTCATTTTTAAATCAAACAAATATATAACTTATGGACCAATTGTTCTTTAAATCATAAAATAGAATTAAAAAATAAATAAATTATATTTACCTAGTCCCTTTTAAGGAATTATTTATTAAAATGTCATAGCTGATATTGTACCAATGCTTGTATTGCATATTATGTCTGTAGTATCGATCGTAGAAAAAAATATATATTTCTGTTACAAATAAATGCTTTAGTGTCATTAATCTGCTGATAAACAAATAAAATCAATGCGATTTTTGATGTTTATAATATTAATTGAGCCACAGCTTTATAGTGTAATTGTTAAAAGCGTATGTCATTTTTATAATGTAGAAATATTCAAAAAAATTACTTTATTTATTTAATCTACTTTAAAATTATTTGAATTATCAACATTTACATGTACAGTAGAGATTAATAAAAGGAATAAATAAAAATAAAATGTCTAAAAAATAAATGTGTAGTCAATAAAAAATATTTTTGATTCACATTTTTTTTTATATGTAAGCCGCATAAGGCGAGCCAATAATACTCATAACTGTAAATTAATATTGAGAGTTATATTTAATATATTTCTTCCTGGAAGATTAGATGGTAATGATTTAAATTGTTTCGAATTAACAACGTTTTATTCTTTACAATATAAATTACCTTGTAGGGCTTTCTTGTAGAAGTTTTAATTATTTACAATATGAACAATTACAAATGATCAATTAAATTATTTTCGCCTATAAATTAGTGTTTAAAATTAAAACTGCTCATTTTCCAATAAATTTTTTAGTGTTTTAAACATTTATATATTCAACATTGAATGATTTTTCTTTTTTTTTTCTTTATATAGTTACCATTGACTTTGGATAACTTATGAAATGATTTTAAAATTCGAATATAAATTATTTCCAGTACATCGAATAAAATGATTTTAAAATTCACATATAAATTATTTCCAGTACATTGTATAAAATATATATTAAATACATTGCATTTATAATTAACTGAATTTATAATATTTACAACATAACTATTATCCTAGTTGTATTAAATATATAGTTTTTTTTTTTTTTTTTTTTTTTATTAAAACGTACTTGACCAACTTTTCGGTAGAAATTGATTTATTATTTTTTCTTTACAAAATGTTTATTTTCGTCTAGATGAATGAAAGTTTACAAAAGAAGGTTTCAGCTAGTTTATTTGATCTTTAAAAATTTCTACTGGATTTTTTCTTTTTATATAACTTCAGTATTTTATCAATTTTATAATGATTTTATACCTTACCTTTTCTTAATTATAATGTCAAAATTAGGATTTGAACTAAATTATTAATGTTTGCATGATATTTATATATATATTATAGTAAAATAATAATAATTTTAATTTATTTTTAATGGTTAAAATTTAATGTGTTTAATTTTCATCAATAGAATATACGAGATTAATATTTAGTATACATAAAACATATGTTTATTTATGTATTTTCATAAATTTATAATTGTTTTGATTTTGATTCTGTAATTCGACTAAAAATGATTAATTTACTAATAAATACTTTTTACAATTGAAAATAATTATGGTAATTTGCATTAAAATCAAGGCTGCTGATCTCATGGGTATTATCATTTATATGTAATATTATACTTTAATTATACTTTTTACTCATAAATATTTTGTAAATAAATACATTTTATTTAAATTATTATTTTAGAATTTTTAATAAATGTTAAGTTCACAATATGGTGAAATTATATTATTAGTCACCATTAATGGAATAAAAAAAGATGAATAATTTTTTTATTGAAGCTAAGAATAAATGTAGTGATAATATCGATATATTTCTTATTTTATAAAGATATTTTCGATAAGGTATATAGTGATACTGAATAGATAAATAGATTAAATTTTATGAAAATAATATAGAGTTTTTAGGTGTGTTACAAATTCAATATTTGATAAGTTTTCAACATATTCGAATAATCGAAGACAAAATCCGAACGCCTTTACTGCTGCATTTCAGAAGAAATACCGTTTAAAGTATTTATGAATTATTTATTGTACCTACTTGGAATAGATTGAAATCGATAATCATTAATAAAACATAGTTGTATAATTATTATGGCTCATCTGCAATGCAGTTTGGTCAAGTGCGATCACAGACATTTTTTGTTCATCAGGGGAGGGTCAAAGGGCAATATAATATGTATATATATATAATGCATTATTGCTTGAATAATATCTATGTCCTAACAAAAATACATAAATAATAAACACTTTATTAATAAAATATAAAAAGCTATTATACACAATAACAAATTATAGGTCTATACATATTGTAGATTATTTATTAATATATAAATAAATAAAAAATTAGTTCAGATATAGAAATAAATAAATAAAAGCTTAGCCTAGAGAATTATTATATTTTTAAAGTATGATCGGTTTCGAATTAACAATTATAAGGTATATATGTTCCGGCTAATGTTAAATTTTTTAAATATTAAAATATCAATTGAAAATAAAAAACAGATGGAGGTAACTTACTATTCGTAATTAGTTATTATACTCGTATGTTATTTTTAATATATCATTTAATCACCTATAACGAAGAGATTTATTTTTTCCTTTCAGTTCATTAATTATATTTAAATATGTTTAATTTTATAAATAAAATGAAAATAAGAAAAAAATAATTTATTTTATAAATAAAATAAATATTATTTTCGTTTTTTAGAGAACAGTTTTTCAAACAAAAAATAAAATTCTGTTTTTATTTTCATTTATATTAAAAAAAAAAAAAAAAATACAAACACATGATAGCACTCACAAATATCACATGAGAAAATTGAATTACTTCAGATTGGCATAGTGTATTGTTTTAGTATATGATATAAATTTATAGTAAAAAAATTGTCGAATGAAGATACTATCCCTTTTTATTTTTAAATTTTTTATTAGGATATATTATTAATTAAGATTTGATTTTATGACACTAAAGTATATAGAATGTTAATACAAATTCTCATTTAATTTTTTTTATCACTATCTGTATAGAATAGACACAACATATTTATACACGAAATAATACACAATACCCAATGTGCATGGATAATGCTAAAATTAGCTCAATATTAACATTACCCGTAACATATACAAAATAAATAAATTCGCGAATCAATATGGAAAAATAAAAAAAATAAATAAATAATAAAATCGTTACTAAAGACTGAGTCACGATTTAATTTTTTTCAAATTCAGTCGCAATATTATTGACTTAGTATATACCTGGCGATGCATTTTTAATTCGAAAACCAGTCGTTCTTTACAAATCTAATACTACTCCAGGCTAAGTTTTTATTTTTATTTTTTTTTTCTGTTAGTGGTTGGCATATTTGGATAATTCAATTACATTTTGCTGTCCAATGACTCATTTTTATACTCACATAAATTTAATAAAGTTTTGTAGTAAATATAAGTTAATTAGATATTCAAACATAATATTACTATAAGTCATAGAGGCATAAAACAAACATAAATAAAAGTAGATATTCGTTTCAATGGATTTATATTAACTCTTAACGTTAATTTAGATGAAATTATAACTTATTGGGTAATTTTTTATTGGCTAGTACTTAGTAGTCAAAATGATCACTAAAATACAATTGACAAGTAATTACAACAAACATAAATTAACAAATCGTTTAAATTACATCTTAATGAAATATATTCTTTGAGCTCTTGACCTACGACATATAGTTATAATTACTTTATGAACCACGGTAATCATTGTACTATTTAGTTTTTCCATGTTGTGTCGCATTTATCTTTATTTTTTTAAGTTTCACAACCAAAATTATAGATGATTGTATTCAAAACCACAGATATATCTGTATTTAAAACTACTTATCGTCTGTGTACCACAATATCATAGATACTATAATAAGATAAATAAAAGGTACTTCTATTATTTATGTACAAATGTACATAGATAATATACAGTGATCACGATATGTAGAAACACTCAATAACTATGTATAGGCTTCATATATTTTAATTCTGAATTTTTGGCTAACTAATAAACATAATTATACACATTTTTAAGTAATTAAACTATTTTTGTGGCAGTTAATTTCGCGCATGTGCACAATAACTTTTTTTTTAAATATCATGATGTAATGTGATTATGTAATGTGTCATACCTGTGCAAATAACATAAATTCAAATTGCTATAACTCGGCCATTTTTTAATTTAGAAAAGAAATTCAATCACCAAAATTCATTAAAAATACAAAAAAAAATAATTTGTGGTCAAAAATAGATCATGCTATTTAAAAATTATGCACATGTGTGAAATTAACTGTCACAGAAATAGTTTAATTACTTGAAAATGTGTATAATTATGTTTATTAGTTAGCCAAAAAATCAGAATTAAAATATATGAAGCCTATACATAGTTATTGAGTATTTCCACTTATCGTGATCACACTGTATATAATAATATATAATAAATATTATCAGTGTTATCAATTTATTTTGATTTAAATTTATAATTAGTAAATAATTACCTTTTTAAAATATACCATATAAAAATAATGGCTTAAATAGTGCGGAAGAAGGGTATGCACTCTTCTGGACTACCTGTTGACGTCCATTAGTATGATAATAATTTTTGAGCAAATCCGAAATCTTTGCATTTCTGCAACATATTTGCCTAAATATTTAAATCACGCGTTAAATGGACTCTGAAATGTGCAAATGTTTGGCGATAGACTCTTATACAGTGGGATATTAGTTATTTAAAATTTTGAAATGCTTACAGCCCAAACGGATTTGATAATCGTGGTTGTACTCCAATGTTCAATAAAAGTACCATGTACGAAAAAAAATATTTAAAAAATAAGCTTATATACATCTGCAGAATGAGCTATAAAATATATCAAGTTATCGACTTCGTGTGGAAAATCAAACATAATTTAACGGCACACGCGTGTATAAAACAAATCATATTTTCCATGACGTCAGTCGAAGATTCCCCCCGACCCACTATGCAATGAATTGTTGTATCAATATTTCATCGATGTGTTATTGGAACGTGTAACATCGCAATGCGAATTGCATACGTGCATGAAAAACATTGCTGGAACACTTAATGCCCTGTATTTTCTGACATTCAGGAAACAGTGTAAGCACATATTTTGAAACATAGATGCATTATTTCATGGCAATGCAAATCCAATGTGTTCAAGTAATGTGTATGTAACATCAAAAATCACATACATTTAATGTTATATTGACACATTATACCACTGTGCTATATTACGTTTCATAAACATTTCTAATCAACTTGTAACATTTATTAGATATTACATAAATGTTATTATTTGTCATAAAATATGATACTAATTATTTTAAAACGAAAAAAAAATATTAAAAATAATATCGTCCAACCGGAATTTGAAGAACCACAGTTATCTGGGAACTATTGATTCTATCTACCTTACACCTACTAGCCTACAACTAACCATAAGGAATTAAAGTATAATTGGAGTATTTAACACGTAGTGTTTTCACAGTCGAGTTTTGACTGCAAAGATGAAAAACTCTTTCGAGTCCGTTAGGGCTGCTATCGCACGATGCACGAAATAAATAATAACGACTGTTGAGTGTTGGCACGTCTTATTTGATGTTAGTGAATATTATATATTACTATATAATTTATATTTTTATATATTTATAATTATTATTTTTTCTAAATTTAAACACAAATATTTTTTGTTAATGACAAAAAAAACAGTATTCAAAAAGCCCCCCTAGACATCCGCATTTTCTACATTCCCGTATTTATGGCTCTGCTACTTTTTATTCAATACAATAGTATAAGTAAAATGTAAATGATAAAATCGTAACATAGATTATAACTTTTTTCAATAATTATTAGTACATTTATTGATTTTTAACCCATGCATATACAAATATCTATTATAAATGCAATACTAACTCTGTCTACTTGTAACAGCTGCTGTTACGTTTTCACGGCTAAACCACTTAACAGATTTTGATGGCATTAGGAACGGAGATATAGCTATTGAACCCTGAGAAGGACATAGGCTACTCTTTCTTTAATCAATCCATAAGAGATGAAACTAAATAACCACTATAATTTGATTGCAAGTCAACTACGTAAATAGAAGTAAAATAAAAAACAAAAATTAGATTACTAAGTAACTTACTCATTATTACCCATCACACCTACCTACTTATATTATATTTGAGCGAAACTTCAGGTCATATTAAGTACTTTTAATAAATCGGGAAAGCACACATGCCCAAACTCTTGGTGCCAATTTTGACTACCAGGCATCACAACTACCTATATTATAATGTAATTATTTGAAATTTGTAGGAAACAACCTTATCATATCGTATCATTGTAATATTGTGTTAATGACGAATCATAAACATGTAGAGAATATCAATTGTTGACATATAAATATTGTTTTGTTATTATCTAATTTATAATTTTCATGTACCTCGGTTGGACTAAAACCTACTGATTAGTGTTATTAACGTCTGTTCAACCAATATGAACGATTACAAATAAAATATATAATGTAAAAAATTGTGTGACCTACGAAATAAATAAAAAAAAAAAAAACAATACATATTACTTCCAATAACACTTAAATATCAACTATATAACTAATTTAGTTAACTTTATTTTGAACTATTTTTAAACTTTGTTTGGTGTCTGGTCTGTTCGATCGACTGAACAGTGTCTAGACCGTTCACGAAACAATTATTAACCGAATCAAATAATATTTTGGTGTTAGGTCCATGCAATTACTAATAGAATTAATGAAAATCAAAACATGGTTCATCTGAGAAATATCAAATATTAATTTCGGTAACTACAGAAAAATAAATCTGTTTTAAAATTGTTCATCCGTATGTTTCATTAGCTGATAAAATGTATGAAAAAATAACTTTACAAATATTAAATATCACTATTAATTCTTCTAAAATAAAAGATGAATATATTATGTTACAAAATCAGAAAACTGTTGTTGTTAGGCATATAGTTTAACGACAAAATGAATCTGAGTATAAGATAATAGTTAAAACATTTTTAAATTGCTCAAATTTTTATTCTACTCCCACATTATCATCTAATTTAGAAACTTTTGTTTTTGATAATACATTCTTATTTTTAAATATTTAATATATTTTTAATAAATTTAAATATCTTTTAAATAAATAACTTTAATCATGATTGATCAAGATATTTATTGCATTAAATATTTCACTATATGTTTAATATACTCAATATATTTCTATATCAGTAGTTGATATTAACTCTTAAAATCAATGTTTAATATTCTTGTATTCACCCTCATATTACATCTGATCGGTTAACTACTGCGTAGGCTAGGTAGGTGTATTAGAAGTCTATGTGAAGATAGTGACTCAACAGATCAAATCACGGATAAAGATTAATTATATTCTTTGCAATTTTTTTCATGTTAAGTAATAAAATACATACAACATTTAGGTAATGTCGCGAGAAAATAAAAATGCAATATTACATGCATGTCAGCGAAGACGGCCGATCAGCAGTTGTAGGAATATTGTTGGAACGCCAATGTGACTCGCATTGCGATGTTACATTTCCAATAAAACATTGAAGCGATGATTCACTGCACAGTAGGTTACAACTAGAGGTCACGATTATGAAAGGGTATTTGAATACACGGGTACACGGAGTCCGGGCACACGAGCATAAACCGTGGTTGAAATGGAATTTGAACGCGGTGCAACATCGCTATTTTATAAATGATAGTAAAACGTAGGTGAACCTAAATTTTTACTCGGCTAATGTATAGTGTGATTATGCTACAGATTTCATGACTACAACCGTTCGTCAATACTTATTATAGAGTAGTTAGTGGCGGCACCACACATTGCAGCCGTCTGCCCGTTGAATTGTAACCTAGCCTCGTGATCTGGTGCACGAAAGAGGTGAAGCCTACGAGTGGTGTTTTCAGAAAGAAAACGAGGGGGTAATGTGTTAAGAATCAGGGGAGACGGAGATTACAAGGGCAAAGGTAGTTGAAGAAAAGGCCTGTGTGCTGTGTACGTTGAATATACGTTCGTGAATGAATTGATGGCGTTTTTGGAAAATAATCCACGCGATGTCTATACCTATCCCTCCGCCAACTATTCTGTGTATACCACACCCTGGCTTTGGGTTAGTGTCTATATACTATGTATATATATACAGTATATATATATGTATATACTATGTGTACCGTTCAGTGGAGTTCGCGAGTGATGTATGTGCGAATCGGCAATATATTATAAACGCATTGTGTATGCACGGGACTACTATAGTAGGATATATCCTCCTGCTGCCACTTTTATTCGTTTCTGTATGGCTACTAATTTTCCAGATTTCCGGCATTTTTAGTAACCTCCCTTTCATCGCGGGCGGAAGTAAAAAAAAAACTAAATCAAACGCATGCGTGAAAATGAACGGAACAGGTGTTATACCCATCGGGATGAGGCAGGAAGAAAATGTCGCCTGGAAAATTAAAACGGCAAGCATAGAGTTAATATGATAATAAAAACAACAATCCACTCGAAAAACTAAACGGACGAATGAACGGACACACTTTCGTATAGAACTTATACGGATTATGTATTTAATGTACAATACAAGAACACGCATTTAATTACCGTTATAATATTATAATAATATGCACCGTTAAAACGATGTTGTCTATGCCGTTATGAAGGTGAAATTGTGTACTATAATTATGTACATTTAGCTTGATATATCTATCGATGTAATTTGGTTTTTTGAAATTCTATTTTTTATTTATAAATGTCAGACAATAAAATAAAATACTCTTAATTTAATTTAATGATAATAATTTAACGTCTGTACTCAAGAGATACGTGCGTTGTGAGTAAATTGAGAAATTTCCTCGATCTAAGGTTTTTTGTGGAAGAAATTACATTTTTCAAAATATGTCCATGAAACGCATTAACTAGAAACGAACAAAAAATATTCTTCTAGAGAAATATACCATATAACATTTTATGAGTACCGTTAATTTATTCCTTTTTAGAAAAATATGGCAAATACAACATACTCGTAAAAAACCATTAGATTTGTGTTTATGTTGATTAATAATATTATTATTTATTTTCATTGGTAAATTTATTTTAATTAATGTTTTTTAGTTTTAGTATTATAACTGTATCTTGTTTAGGTTAACCAAAAGATTTTTTTTTCAACTTATCACATAAATAGTCATTAGTGTGGAATTTGTTAGAATTTTAAGGAAATTACTTTTTTTCTTCTTTTGATATATATATATACTTAAACAAAATATTTCAAAGAACATAAAAATGTGTACCAACGTATTTTTTTTTTTTTTTGCCATTAAATAGCTGATGACCATAGAACCACTGGTGCTTTGTGAAACCAAAATAAACATATCATAAATAATTTAATATACATATACACATGTGTAAATCGCCTATCAATATATCGCCTCATTTATGTTATGTTAATGATTTTTAATATTTTAGTTGTTATTTCAGCTTATTAGACGTGAATATTGAATGGTATTTTTAAATAAATTTTTCTAGAAACATGGTTTAAATCAATTTATAGTTGTTGTGCTGTGTATTGTACGACTTAAATAAACGTAATGGAAATTAAAATAATCTAATAAGCTAATTATTTTCTAAAATAAGTATTTTTTAGTGATATAAATGATTAAAGATTAACCACCAAAGTAATATTATAAAGTGCTTGTTATATATAATAGTATGATAGTTCTAAAACTAAATTATTAATTCGTTTTCATTTTAGTAATGTTGTGTTACAAAATAAATTATACATTTAGATTTTGGATATAATCAAGTTAAATTAAAAGTAAAACGATCCGTAAAACTATTTTATAATTTAAATAAAACTATGATATATATATATATATATATATATATATATATATATATATATATATATAAATATATTTATAAATTATTTTGTTAGTTATGTATTATCAATTAAAAACATTACAATAGTTAAAAGTCTGTTTTAAGCTTGGTATATTCTGATAAAAATGTAAATAGTTATAACAACATGGACCATTATGATGATTTTTTAAATTACTACTGCTTCAGAGTATAAGTATTTTTAATATATCTAAATATGTTTTTAAAAACAAATATATAAGTATTGAACACTTAAATTCTTGTTTCTTCTGAATTTTCACCTTACAAAAAATTTTGAATAATGCGTAAGCGTTACGTTCGTTTATATTATAAAAAAACTATTTTGTATTGAGTACTCTTTAAAATGTTGAATTATTATTATATTTTTTACGAAATAATTATATTATAAACATGGTGTATAAAATACAATTTTTCTATAAACATTGTTTGATCGTTTTAAGTATAATAAAATTTGAATTCTCCAACCAAAAAGTTATATTTTTCTGAATCTAACAATTTATACTATTTATGTATTTGTTTTGTTATAGTTGATTTGTTACATAAACTTGTTTTTTTAATATATTTTTGCTTTTTATCTTAATTGAAGACATTTTACTAGTATTCAAAGAATAAATTCCATATTTATATTCAGGTATTTATTTTTCATTGCACTACTACAGTTGGTGATGCACTTACATATATACAATAGTGTTGCTTTTTAAATATATATTTATTTTGAACAAAAATTTTAATATTACATTCTATAAAGCTATAAATATAAATGCAGGTTAGCTGAGTGATTGCTCAATACCGTGTAAATTATTCAAATTATCAGCCATCCAAAGATGAATTATTAATTTAAAAATATAACTTTAAACTATCAAGGAAGTCACTTAATACAAAAAAAAAAAAAAATGAAAACTGTTAAAGCTCGGGCTTTAGAAAAAAAAAAAAAACATTTGACCTCGCTTATTTATCTCTATCTCTTTCTTTGATACGAGCTTTAAAAGTCATAATGATTTTATTATTAACAAATTCATTTCAAATAAAAAAGACTATTTTACTTGGAATGTATAAGAATGATATACAAAGTTTGATAAAATATAGATGATATATATTTTCATGAATACAGATTCTGTTAAACTAGAAGTTAAATAAAATGTAATCTAAACACGTGTTTGTGTGCAATAGTTTTTCTAAAAAAAAAAAACAATTCAATTACTTTTATAGAACTGAAGAGAGTAATAATATTATGTAGCCTATAAACCTGTATTTTTGGTTTTGGTAATGTATGCATATAGTGCTTTGCGTGAAAAATAAACTGAACGATTATTATCCAGGGACTGTATATTTAACTGCAAGGAATGTCTCCTCGCGGGGACGTTTTCTCTTATTCTCACTGCTATCGCCATCACTAGCGTCATTACTGCCGTTATCATCATGTAATTTAAATTCCAAGAGAGACATACGACATGTCTAAAAAAGGTCGGCAAGAATTTTTAGAAGAACACTTACTTCATTATAAGTATAGAAGTGTACCAATTTGTTATAATCAAATTATTTTAATTTATTTTATTTTATTTTAGATTCTGAACGGAGTGATGGAAACTATTGGTTTTACAATGATGTGTGTTTTTTTTTTTGTGTTTGACGACACCTTTTTTGGCAGTAAAAATGCTTAGATTTGCTTAAACAGCAACTTTTCTGAAAGGAAAGTAAATTTAGATGGTACTTCAACAAGTCAAAAATCCAACTTTTTCAATACTTTTTAAAAAAATCGAAAAATCCGATAAAAAATTACGAAAAAACGGGAAGTTTTACGCAAAATCACGTTTTTACAAATTAAATTTTTTTTAAATGCTCTAATTCAAAAACCAAAAATCGCAACAACTTGAAATATTCACCAAATCTTTATATTGGCGTTCTCTATACATGGTTAAGTTTTCAAAGTATTTTGACATATTTTGACTTATTTATAGACAATTTAAATTTTCGATTTTTGTTTTTAAACATCTATAAAATTTAATTGGTTGACCGAAAACTCTTGAAAACTTAATACAAGGTTTTTAATAAGTTAAACTTATCGTAACTAAAAAATTTTGGAGATGTTGAAATTATTTAATTTATCAATTACATAAATCCATTGTAAATTTTAAAAGTCGCAATCAAGTATCAACGTCAACATCGTCAACATGTGTAATGACCAACATACATTATACGATATCACATATATAAATATTAAAACTGTTGCTATATGTTAATATAAGGTATTATTATAATAACTACATGCATTATTTTTAAATAATTTAACTATGTCGCTGCATGCAACTGCCAACCCATCCTAATTGAAAAATATATTTATCGTTTCAAAATAAAATATACTTTTTACAATATTTATAAATAATAATGTATTATATCCTAGACAAACATATTAACTCCGTTCAGAATCGTTATTCGTATACAATGATATCTATCATTGCATTTAAATTTAACAAATTCATTATAATAATGACCTATCCAATAAACGAGGTGCACTCCACCCCCAATTGTACAGCAGAGCGAGGCCCATCCGTTTCTTTTTTTATATGCTGTTATAACTAGTCGAATCGGTAGTTTTGGATGGAAATGAACTTATAGAATGATAACGTAATGTTTCACAAGAAATCGACATTATGGTGAACATGTATACAATATAATTATACTATATTCCTACAGTAATGAGCCTGTACCAATTAGACAAAATAGGTCAGCATTGTATAGTTTCCACCGGAATGTGAAGTTACACGATTTTCTCGTCCAACAGGTGCGTTCTAGGTGTTCCACATAGTTTTGCGACATGAAAAACCAGTATGTACCTGTATGGTGGCTAGGTATGGTGTAGTTGGAATCAAATGTCATTCAATTTTATTTTTTGACGTAGATTATAATGCCGAAATCAGTTACGAATGATATATGTTCCCTGGTTTAAGCGTAATTAATTATCTAAAATTAAAGGATTTTTATTTGAATTTTTTTTTTATAACATATACCTAATACAAATATTATATTTTTTATTGTATAATTGTATTTAAAATTATATTTAAACGTAGCCAATTTCATTGTAAGATAACAATTTGAGGGACCAGTCACGGTAGTGACATAAAGAATGTATTCATAAAATATAACAAAAATAAATAAATAATAATTACTGGTATAATAAATAATATATGATAAAATAAATAATAAGTATGATTTGAGTATGATTTGCCTGGTAGGCACACTAATCAAATAATAATAATAATAATAATAATAAATATATATTCTACAATTTTTTTACCTATGGCGGCTTTACATAAAACGGAAATGTGGTCGACCAATACTCACATAGCAGTTGGGACGTTCGACTGGTTTTACACCTACGCTACCGTACCGGGTTCCGTAGGTAATAAACTATAGTAAATACAATAAAAAGTACAAGTTGAACCCGCGTACGTGCGATCGAAAGTCACCAACTACTCACGACGAAAATTCAAGTTCCGTTTGCAAACACACGGAGATGACAACGACAAAAACCACGTTAATCACAATGGCCGTTGGTCAGTTGATCAAAAAGGCCAAACATAGAAAACATCACAAAACGTGGTTTGCTGGAGAAAAATGTTGCAAAACGGGAACGAAAAACAAAGTTATTATGCACAATACGACGACGACAACGAAAAACGAAGAAAACGAAAAAAGATGGACGAAAGACAAAAGACGGCGGCGCGATATCACGACCGACACATAACATTAATACAAAAATAATGCGATTATAATAATTTAACAAACGGGAAAACGAAAACAAAGATACGGACAGTGCATGGTGGATAGCGCAACATATACATAATTGCACAATATAATAATAATTTTTAATAATAATAATAATAGCTGCGAGGCCATCCGAACGCGTATACGCGTGAACAGTAAGCATTTGGTTTTTATTCATATTGGTGGTAATTTTATCATTTAATAATATTAAGCCGTTTAAATGTTCTTCGTTTTAAAAAAAAAAATTACAGCCGGTTAGCAATTACAGTTTATATTGTTTGTACGGTAGAGCACTTCACCAGATACTTTATGTACGATGGATATATTTATATTATAAATATACGTAGTATTTCAGCATGATTTGACAAATTAAATAACATTTCTGTTCAATATTATTATTTTTTTTTAAATTTTTAGCGTTTACAATCCCAATAAAGTATGATTCGTTGATTTTCTGCGGTTTTTTTTTAATTCATGAACATTTTGATAATTTTAATTTGCTTATATTTATTAAAAGTTATATCTATTATGAACACTTGTATGAAAAATAAGTAAAATTTCACAAATTTTATAAATTGCAAATAACTTATCGACTTAGAGAACTCAACTCAACCTAGAGAACAGGTACCAAACATTTACAAAATTTAAAAAATGGTTTTATTTATTATTTGAAGTTGAAACCCATTGTATATTATGTTTACTGTACACATCACTTACGAGCGTACGGAATTACGTTTTAACCGCTTGTAATCAAACAGAATGAGAGGGTTGAGGATGGTAAAGGCTTTGGTAATAACAATAACAATAATTGTCGACCACTATAATATGCGACGGTGAGAACGTCTTTCATTAATAAACATACGGTTTACCCTGCGTAGTTTTCGTCGTCGTCATGCATTTGTCACTCAGCTGTTGAATCAGACGATATACATTTTGTCATCGAATTACACTTTAGGGATATGTGGTCGTAAACAAGATGGCTATTTGGTAAACCAAAACCATCATATTATTCGAGTAATTTTGAATATCAAAATTACCGTATTGCTATCACCTTGCAACGGTAAAGTACCCTGTGCATTATCCGAGGAGGATTGTCAAACATTAACGCTGCTCTCTTTGATTGTAATATTGTTATTATTATTATAACATCAAAGATCAACCCTTTTCCCGGAACTGGTTAAATATATTATTTCGAGTGCTGTTAATTAATATTACATTAAAAAAAAATTAATTTTCGTTAGGAAAAAATACCGTTATAAAAAACGCTTGCTACACAAATTTTCTTGTAAAAAAATAATTATAATAAAAATAATAATTACAATAATAACAATAATAATATATAAATTAAACTATATTTATTTCAAATTAAAATGGACATATAAATATAATAACATTATATTCGATAAAATATAAAATTATGTCTACTGAAACTTATAAATAAATTAATAAAGTAGTAATTATTAAGAATGATAATACTTAAGTAATTATTCTGATAGGTTAAAAAAATTGAATTCATGATTATGGTATGGATTTTACTGAAATAACATTTGAACAGAAAATATACTAAACATTTCTTATACCCGCGTATATTATGTAACAAACTCGAAATTAGGTCCACGAAATAAGTTTTTAAGTTTTTTTTAGTGTTGAAATAAAGTCTCTCACAATCAACCACCTAACCATCACCAAAGCGTAAATTTAAAGTATTTAATTAATAACGGTTTTATTTCGGAAGTAGTCATAAAAATTTAAAATAGTTAACAGTGAATCTATATTTTAAGTACAAATAAAGGCATAAGAAACGAAATCGAGTTGTTTATGTGATTTTAAAAAATTTTCGAAACGGTTCCACCGAATCGATTAAATAAACTCAAATAAACATGCGAGGTTCACACTAAATTTCACATAGGACCGTGAAAGCTGTCCATGTTACTCATACGTTTATCATATAAATATTGTCAATGCAGATGAATGTCACGCGGCAGTAAATTTATTCGATAAAATGTAAGCCGTTGGATGAATAATTACGCGATTCGATTCGCGTATACTCTGATCTTTCTCTTTTCAACATTATTGCCACGTACTTATTTATTGTCGATTATGTTGTCATGTACATGGACGAATTAAATTTATTCTTTAAACGTTATCATATAATTCTTGTCGAATCTTCGAAGAAAATATAATATTTTACACTGAACAACGATTGTCCAATCGCTGAATTTTATAGGAGTGCTTGATGCCATTACTACAACATTTGTATTCCCAGAGGTCTTATAATTTTTTTTCTAGTTCGTACCACTTTGTGTAATGAGTTTTTTCTTTTTATTGAACCAAATTATTTCTAATTGTTTTTAATTTTCCTCGGTAAATATTACTGTTTTAATTAGTATTTATTTATTATAATTTAAATTAAAATTAAAATTGTAGATCATAATTTTAAACGAAAATGTGATAAATTTTATGCTTTTATTATACTTAACTTTGCCAAATAATATTTATTTCGCACATTATTTTTAATTTACATGCTTCAAAATACAGTTAAATAAAGAAAACTGAAAACGATTTCAAAATTAACGTCTTGCGACCTCGTGTGTTAAAACCCATTGGTTAAATATTTAAACGTGTTATTGTGTCAAAATCATATTTCTTTAGAAAAAACTTTTCATTCCAACAGGGTAGAAAACGATAATAGCCCCTGGCGTCGAAAATGGATTAAATTTAATGACAAAAAGTAAAAGTAGAATAACAGAAGTAAAGACGGAATAGTGGTGAAAAATAAAATAAACAGTTCTAGTAATTATACAATAGTTTGCTAACAATATTTTTGGTCAATTTAAACCAAAATGTTTCATAATAAAACTGTATAAGAAGTTTGCACTTTTAAAACTAGAACACTGCAAAACTTTACAAATGCCAGGGTCATTAGTATTTTTTTACTTTGTGTACAATTTTAATAATATATACGCCATACTATTTATTTTAAACGAAAAACTGTATTATGTGTTCATCATGCAAATGAAACGATCAATAATACAAATAATACTATGATTATAATATATATACATCGTCGTTAAGATTAAAATGATTTAAAATGATAATAATGTCTTACAAGGATTCAAAATTGCAATGTAAATAACTAAAAATAAAAATATAGAAATATTAATGATTTTCGCTGTTTAATAAGATAGTTTCATGATGAGATTGTCTTCAACTAATTCGTATTTCAGAGTATAAATATTCAAAAGAATTTAAAACGTCAGATCAAAAATTACAGTAAATGATTGATCTGTAAAATAATTATGTTGAAACGGCATAATTATATAAAACAGTATATGGGTTACGATAAAAACAGACCAATATGCGCATTCGATGTATCGTAGACAAATACATTAATATGTTAGAAATAATTATTAAACTGCACTGCATTAGATGATAAGTTTTGCAGCAGAATAATAATTAATTGAGGTGCGAGATGGAGGTGTAAGAAATGCTTTGACAAGATCCACTCGTCTAATGCGTAATATGGTATCAGCCGACATTCAATAATCTATTTCATGACCTTAGTCAACCATAAACAACGAATTATTTGATACAATTAAAAAAAAACATATGATTGGACTGGAGTTGTTTTTCTCCCTCGTGTAAACAGTGAGGCTCTCCGGGTCGTGATAAATATTACAAGAGCAATATCGGATTTAAGTCTCAAGAGGTTGAGATGAAATTAAAAATGTTCGTCCATTTTTCTACAGCCCCTATTTGAGATATATTACAATAAATGTGCTAGTAAATCGAGGAAATTTTTAAATGGTCAATTTCAACACATTTTGTGTACATTTTATACTTCATCTCGAATTGCGGTGTTTTGTAAAATATGCGCGTTAGACATTCGTCCTTAATGATGGTGTGACGAGTGATCGTAGTTCAAAATTAAATAAAAGTGAATCAGTTACGTTTACAATCAGGGGAGAGGGGAAATTCTCTCGTAAATCATTATTCGACCGGGTTATTAATAATAGTTGTTGATGATAAATCATAAAATAAAATCTTTTAACAATATTAACGCGATTAAATCTATCTGAGGTAACTGAAGATTAGATTGACAATCCCGTGGAAGATCATCCCTTACAGTAGACCGTATTATCGTATTATTATTGTATAGGTCATCATAGATGAATTATCGTAAACAATAAATGGCGATGATATCGTAACGGTGTATGCGGATATGTCATATACGCGTGACGATTGACACAACGACTCGTGGACCCGTAAGAGGCCGAGGCTATATTGTATTAAGAATAATAATAATTTATACTGTCGGTCGTGTTCACAGATCAGAGCAGTCACATATAACTGTCACGATGGATATTTGACAACTGTAGGTTCCGCGTAAAAATGTTGACGCATGTCCTAGACACTTGTGGTCGGTGTACATTTGACAAGAGTTTGTTGTGAGTGAAGAATACCACAGTTGGGCTATTATCTGATAACAGGCGAGTTATACACATAATAGTCTATGCAGAAATATTGTAGAGAAGTGGATATTCGTCAAATATAAAATGTGAATACTTGTAATTGGTGAGGTATAAACGCGATAATTAGAAATTTTTTTTTTTTTAAATTAAAAGGAGAAAAAAAATTGAAATTTAAAAAAAATGTATTTAGTTTGAAACAAAGCCACGAGAGAAAATAGTTTTTCGAGTTGCCGTTATAATAATTAAAGTATTTGAACATACGTTGATAATGTTGTACATTGTTGGATTCTCCATTTTTTCTTAAATTTTCTATAATTAATGGTGTTCATTTTACATTGTAATAACTATTAAACTTTTACAAGTATTATAAACTATTAAGTCATCTGTCGCTTAAATTCTTCTTCCTTGGTCGTCATTATGCTTTCGATTTTTTAGATTAAAATTTACCCGGAATTATAAAGTTCATTCAATGAGCTTTGGATATTGTTTTTATCTTATTTACTTTTATGTTTTTAATTTTTTTGCATTAACTACATTACGAAATGTTATAACACTAAAATTTCTAATAATTATGGAACACGAATCCTTATTTGATTTAGTGTTCAGTTGTTGTACTTATGTTATAATATTGGATTCGTCTGACGGTCGACCCTATTGTTTCACTTAATTTATAATATCCGGTTATGTGGTCCACCACCATAAAATAACAATTCTCATTGGTGGTGCACCTTTTATAAGGTTGATAACTCTTAAATCATTTATTTTATTACTTTGTTTATATGACAAACCACATTTTATGTGAATTTAGTTAAATATTGGTTAAATATTGTATTTCTCAATCCTTTGTATGCTTTCATTTTCACATTTTGCTATGAGAATATATTGTAAAAATCTACTTCCTTTCAATGTTTATAAACAAATTAAATATTGAACAACTATAAGGCATGTTCCTTTTATTATTTTACTACTAATATTTTTTACATTTTTTCTTTTTCACTGTATTTATACAATTCATAACAGTTTTTATATAACTAAACTGTTAGTAACTCAAATCAAAATTATTTTAGTTATATTTTTCTTGTGCTTACTATACATTAGTTCTATTAAGGTTTTCTATTTGATGAAAATCGAGTATAGAGATAATTTAGTTAAGATAAAAACAATTAATAATAACTATTACGTAAAAAAAAAAATGTATATAAATGAATACTAACTTAATATTTTTATGATTATACATTGCTTTATAAATATACGAATTTTTATTTAATTTATTTCATCCATTGTAACTATAGCAAAAAATATGTCATGTACATTTTAATATATATTTAAAAGATTTTACACAAAATATTATATGAACAAAGAAATTTTATTTTATTATAAACCAGATAATTTATTAAAATTAATATTTGTTGAACTATTTTTCAACGGTTATTTTAAAATAGTTTATTTTAATAAAATTTTATCTTGAAATCAGTTTAAAAGAACAAGAATCATTTTTATGCTGCGAATCAACTTAATCTATTTAGTAGTAGTTTATAGTTTATTAGTTTAATTTTCGATTTATCCAACATTTACTCCTTTAAAATTGACTATATGTATCATTATCTATTTTATAGTTTTGATTATCTTCGATTTTTGTCCGTCCGTTGGCTTAATGTGTATTAATGACAATTTATTCAATAAACAACTTATTTGTGAATTATATTTAATTTGAAATATTCTTTTTTTTTTTTTTTTGTATAGGAATGGGAATATTATCCCGAAAATGACAACAGAGAAACTTGGTTGGATTATCTTAATTTCTAAATATAGGTATATATCTAATGTAGATATATTAGGATTATTTATATTATATTTAACATTATATATACTGATACGTATTGGCATGTATACTTATATCTAATTGATTATACAATTAATATTTTTCTCATACATTAGATATTTTTAAATCACTTATAAGTATGATGTACAGTTTCAATAGATAACATATGGTTTTATTTATTTATTTAATTTGGTTTCATACAATTAAATACTGGGGCCCCCACTAAGAAGACTCATGTGGGGGCTCGATAGAGTAATAGAATTATTACTAAAGTATTTCTGTAGTGAAACATGCATTGTAATGTCAGTAATTGATTCTAGCTATTAATACTTCATTAAATCTAATAAAAAAATTCATATTAAACATTTCGTATGGCGGGTATATCATCAGTCTTAGCCTTTTAGGGAGTACAGCTCTATGCTAGTAAATTTGATTTTAATTTGATTTTCATTACAAGTCTAATCGAGCCATCTAATTTAAATCGGGTTCTGGTCAATTTATGCTAACACATATATAAAACAGTTACCAATCACGAAAATTATATAATTATTAGTAAATTATCATAATATCGAGAGTATTACGTTATACAAACGTTGCATTTGAACAAATACAGAGTTGCTGTAATTCCTATAAAAATGTATTTCTGCCAATCTCTCTAACACACACATTTTCTAATTATTTAAATTAATTAGTTTATTTATTTTATATCGAATCAGTTTATTTTTTTTTTTATGGATAACGTCAATACCAATTAACAAAAATAAAAAAACACAATAAGTGTACACAGTTTACAAATCATTTTCAACTATCGATTCATTCTATAATCATGGCATATGTTTTTATGGCGGTTGAAATGTTAAAAAAATTTAATTTCACAAGATTTCAAGTCACGTAATATATCTAATTTAGTATAATAGTTCGTAATGAATAACTATATTATAGATGAACTAAAGAAATTATAAGAAAATAGTTATTAATTTTAGAGTTATATTGAATTTCAACTACACAAATATTCTTTAGTTATTGAGATTTTTACTAGCAATTTAATCTTGTTAAATTTATTTAAATTTACTGACGATAAATAATCATTTAATCAATAATTATGTAGAAATAATAATTCTCTGTCATAAACACACACCTAACATATATGTAAATTATGCATAAATTTTCTCTTTTCCAAGATCACGAAGAGCATAGTTTAAAATAACCAAATTAACTCTATATAGTACAAAATGTAAGCACATTTAAGACATTTTAATCGTATATAAATATTATATGAGTATATACCTGTTTAACTAATATCTATTTTACTTGACTGCGTATTTTTAAACTATAGATTTATCAAAATAAATTTGCATTTATTATAAATAATTAGTTTCAGTTAGACAAAATATACTATGTGAAATTAGAGTTTTAACCAATTGAGAAAATATTCAAGTGTATTCCATTGAATTAATTTATAAATAAGAAAGTTAATTAAAAACTAATCGTCTATAATTAGAATGAATATTTAAATAGAAAACAAAATCTCTACTATAAAAGCACGATCAAATATTTAAACAAATCAAGAATCACATTAAAACACAAATATATTTTAGTATTATTATATAGTATTTTGTATAAATTACTTAATATTACTCAAGTAATATTTTCGTTAGCTATTTAAAATTATTCTAGTGGTTTAGTACAACGGTCTCAAGTTATAGCTTATCTACTTTTTATATGGATATTTTGAAAGTGTTTTTGTTGGATAAAATTTTTTAGGTGTATTAAGTAAATATATAAATGGTTTATTAAAAAAATAACGTACAAAAAAAAGAAAGTTTTATTTAGGTTTTCCCTAAATCACGTCCGCTCGGTCTATTTAGATTTTAATATTCTTTTCAGTACTACTCATTTTACAACATTTTTAAAATTATTATGTGTTAAAATAATGAACAAAATATTTTATAAGAAAATACTAAATTAAATATTAAATTAATTTTATTAATACAATTTTTTGTTTTACATTTGAAATATTTCAGTAATAATATAGCAAATGTATGTTAAACTGTAGTTTGAAAATAAACCGCAAAAGTTTCCAAATTAATGAAACTTTGATCAAATATTTCTATATGAAATGATATTTTAGTTGATGTACAAAAAGATTATGAAATGTAAAGTTTAAAAAAAGGCATGACTTCTAGGTTAAAAGTAAAACAGACATGAATGATCGTTGTATTGATTTTATAAACTTGATACCAATGTACATTGATCCTTAAAAAACGATTCTAAACTAATAACGTTGAGTCTATTAGTTTGTTTTAAATAGTTGGTTTATATATCAAAAGAACTAACTTTGTCAAAAATAAAATAAAAAATGCATTTAAATTTTAAATTTTATAAATTATTAGTGATTTTATTGTTTTATTAATAATTTTGATATTTAAATATTTATAAATTATAAAATTTGAATACTCGAAAATGTTGTTTTTGACATTAACAAAAATTATTTAACTTTAATCAGTAATATATATATATATATATATATATATATATATATATATATAATTAAGAATTTTGTATTACTTTGTATTACACCTTTGTGTAAACCGGAAGAAACACTCATCATGATAAAACCTATAGGTTTCTCGTTTTACTTAGAATCTAAAAGGGCGATATAATATATCACATATCACATATTATGATCTGTATAGGATATATGAACGAGTTTCTGATGTAGGTGATTTGTTCTTACTGATTTAATATACTCGTAAATGTTCCACTGGTTTCGAAAACCTACGTTATGTAATGAAAGACTGATGAATCTATGTCTAATGATATTAGTTCACATTAATTTGTATAAAAGCAAATGCATCTAATAATATAATCAGGTTAGTTTAACAAACTTTTTAGAAGAAAAAAAACGTATGTAAGATTGACCTATTTGGACTTTGATTTATTTTATTCAATATTCACGGTAAAAATTATTAATAAAATATTTAAACGTTAAATATTTAACGATATTATAATTACCAAGCTTTTATTCTTTATAGTGCTGTTAATATTTCTTGACAACGAAATAACCACTGTGATTTAATGAAAATTAGTACATATATTCGGTTACATAATTCATCGAATCTCAAATAAAACAATTTATTTCTTTATTCACTCAAACTCACAGAATCTAAAATTCAAAGTTCTAAATATTTTTGCATAAAAGTTTTATTTTGTTTCTGTATCACTTTTTTTTTTTTTTTGTAAAAAAACAAATTTTCAATCATTTAGTGATGCAGATGTTATTTTAATAAACATTTGGTGGTAATTCAAGTATTACCGAAATTTGGATGTATCCATAACTTAAATAGGTGTATCACATTATAATTATGGGTTACCTGCTAAGTTTCGTAATTTGTTTATTAGTGGTGTTTCTTATGATAAATAATAAATATATACAAATATAAAAAATATTTTAGACTTATACATTTTATAATAATATACTAATATATATATATATAAAAATTGTCGCATTAAGCTATTATAATTTGCTTAATAATTAAAGACACACAATAACCATTTAAAGAGCAATATAACGTTTTACGTACTTAATATTGTAAAGTGATAAATCAAAATTGAGTTTTTCCCCAGTGGAATTATATCAAAATCTTTTGTTAGAATTATATAAGAAGAAATACGGGTTAAGATATAAAAATTGAATGAATAATAGTGTAAAGAAATATTAAAGTAACGATTAATCATAGAAATCTAAGGGAAGCCTTGTTTACTATAGTGTTCATTATTTTTAAGTGGGGACGGAGTGGCCGAGTGGACTAAGGCGTCGGCTACGATACGTACCGTCGCTGGTTCGAACCCGGCCACGGGCAGTCTCTCTACTTGGACAGGAAACAACTGCCTTTGGAGAGAGATTGCCATCCTCCCTCCCCGGGACATGGCAGAAACCTACGGGTGTCCCAATCAAAATTCTGCCAACCAGGCGGTCCGAGATTGTTAGTCATAATTTCGGATACACACCCGCCACACGAGTATTTATTTATTATTTTTAAATTTTAAGCGACATATGTATTTAAAAATTTCATAAAAAACACTGAAAATAAAGTGGGTACTTAAGTTTTTTGTCTAAAATCTAAATTTTATGGTTTCTCATATGGTAAAATTAATGAATAAGATACTATGAATTTCTAAAAATAATTAAGCCACATATTTTTTTTTATGAATTAAAATACCTATAATTGATATTGTATTTATAATATCAAAACATATTGAACTATATTTATTGAACAATAGATATTTTGTTCAAATATTTTATAGTATTGGTTTTTTGCCAATAAAATGTAAATTCAACATTGCTGATCTGATATATATCCTAAAATCAACTTACTCATTAGTAGTTGATTATATTTTAAATTATTTTTGATTTATATGCATGAAAAATATTTGTCATAAAAAATTAAACAATGAAAATTCTTAGATTAGTCATTATTTAATTTCGGTTTTTTTTTTTTTTAAATGGGAATTGAACAACTCAATTTGTCTAAAGACCCTATATTCTTCTTTGGTAAGATCACTAGTCAAGTTTGGCTAAATTGTCTGGAGTTCTTATCAATAAGCTTATAATTTACAGTTTGAAAAAATCCATAACCTTTTTCTTTACATGATGGACAAATGTCTAAACCTTCTATGTTAAGCAAAAAATCGGTTTAAGAATAATGTTATTTTCATCTTCATGCTATTATATAATAAAATTGATTACCTTAAACAGTTATCTTATATTCTTCCTAATTTAACTTACTATAATCTCCGCTCTTTCTATACATTTTATGTTGACACATTTATGCAAAATTTTAATTTTTATGTCTCCTTATATAGTCTTAACAATTTATATTCTTTAAAAAAAATTGACTTCTTTTTTTAAAACAACAAACAAGTTGCATTAACTATAACTTCTAATCTTTATTGGTAGTTTTCATTTTCATTTTATTTTGATTTATATAAAAATTATATATTATGTATTTTTGTTAATTAGTTAATTTTATTTTAATACTTTATTTATATTTACATCCCTTTTTTAGTTCAATATACTCTCATGAGTTGATTAATTGTACTATTTATGAAAATTTGTTTTAATTAATTATCTATACTCTCTGCCTTACAAGGCATAGTTACTAATATATTTTTATTACATGAAATAAAGTTATTATTTTTATTATTATACAGCTTCAAACGTGTAAAGCTGTACAGACTTTGAAATATTTATATGGTTTGTGCAATGTAGATTATTCTACTCATGTGCAACGACTATTTTTGAAGTACTAAAAGCATAACATGAAATTATAGTAATTGACAATTATTTAAAATGAGATTCAATGAAAGACGTTAATTTTGTTCAATCTAGTGTGATAGAAAATTATGATCGACCTGTAGTCATATGCTATTAAATGGAAGGGCTAGAAAACGTCTAAGCGTCAATTTAAGTTAAATGACGCACATATTTGATAGGTAACCACCACGCCACGGCAGTAAAAAATAATATTCGTATTAGAAAATCATTAGTTAAAGAAAATACATACATTTTTCAATAATAAGAAAAATTTATTAAAAATTAGTTAATGATTAATACCCATAAATTAATATATTAATAAATAAACAAATTGTTTTTACAGGGAAGTAATAAGTAAATAAATATTTATTTTGATTATTATTATATTTTTAAAGTACGCTTAGTTTTAAATAAAAAAATCATTGTCAGATTTATACAGTCAATAACATCGTGCTGACTATGAAAAGTCTGTATTAATATTAAAATATGTATTTCGAATTTTTCTAAAACATGTTTGGCAAACTTTTAATTAGGAGCATATGTTTTGATTGTATTTCAGAAATTTGTTCTTTATATCTTATTTTAAAATGTACAAACCTATTTTAAAAGTAGTATATTATGTAAATTTATTTTAGATAATAATTAATAATAATATCTAAATGATTTATATTTCTTAACATATTTATGTTTAATAAGAGCTTGTTTTAAATAATGAAAACTATACCTATTTTTTTTGTTAAAAATAAATAAATGTAGTCATTACATACATTTGTGTATTTTTTGTAATTTAATAAAATATTTTCAATACTATACGCTTCGATTATGGTTAACGCAACGTAAATAAATATTTAAAGTCTATACATTATTACTTGAAGTACTCAAATTGTATATTACAATTATCATGAATTCAAAGTACTTCTTGATTTTTCAAAAGAGTTTATAAGTAATGGTAAACTATTATAATTTAAAATTAGCTCCAAACGGAGTAGTACTTTGATTTTGAACGAGGCAAAAGCTAATTTGTTTCACAGGAGGTCTAATGACTTTGGCACACCGTCTCTATTATATTTATTATGATGGATAATAGAATATTGTTGAAAGAACATTCATTATTTTTGTTAATTCAAGAATGTAGAGATAATGCGATGCATTTAGCACCTAATTTGCTTATGTTATTAATGTTTCTTCGCAGATCTAATGTTAAGATATAATATTCATCATTCACTAAATACTAAATAAAAAAAAATTAAAAAATTAAAAATATTTATAATTCTGTTTTGTCTATACTTAGAGCATTTGTTCTGAGGTTCATTACTTTAAAAAAAAAAATAATAGTTATTCAAACAATATAAGTACTTTACAAAATTGTAATTCTTTATCATTTGATGTTACATTATTAAAACGTACTGTTTTGAAAGCAGTACTTTTTTTATCACTTTTAAGAACATTTTTGAAATATTGAAGTACGAGTGCTCATAAATTTTGAATAATTTTTGTACACATTTTGTTTAATAGTGAAAATGTACCAAGCTTTATTATTATACAACATGAATACATTATATAACAATAAGATTATAATGGTACTTTAGAATAGTTGAATTCTAATAACGCGTAAGCTATAAGTCGCAAATTATTATTATCGTTATATCAATGCGTAAAAGATCATGCAAAGACGATATTTTTCTTTGTTTATTTACTAAAATTAATTATTATATTATGGTAATTTAAAATATTGATTCATAGCAGAGAGAGTAATTGACCAGAAAACATTTAATTATATACGAGTATAAGTTTAAACTATATTTTATTTTATATGAAATAGTATTTTGCCAATCGTTCAAAAAATATTTATATTTTTACACCATCAGTAAAATTGCCATATTCGTTTGACACCGCAAAGTAACATTATTATATTTTATTAGTTTTTGAACCGATAACAACCGATAACAATTTATGTTCTGTTACATTACATTTTGCTTATACATTTTGACGACGGTACTGTTGTACTATTTTGCCTGTAATCGTATCAACATTGAGTATGTACAGTGTATCTACGCTAAGAGGTACCACTAATTATTTCAATTTGATGACCTTGTATTGGTTTTCGGGAAATGAGAAGAAGTAAAATACACAATTTCAGACGAATTTAAAATTGTTGACCTAACTTGTACACGCATGCGCTATACAACTGACTTTATTTAATTCCATTTTTTTTTTACATATTTACATATTCAAGTAAAGTTTTTTTTTTAAAACATTTTTTATATAAAAGTTTTTTTCTAATTAGAAAATTGGCAAAGTTATAGTACGTCGGTGCCGGATATTTACGAAAAAACTGGTCTTTATGAAATTTCAATTATGTTCAACTTAATATTCGAAAAAAAACAAATGCTTATTTTTTATCATAATTTACTCAATTTATTGTTATTTATATTTCCGAAATATGATAACTAAATATTAAGAAAAAATAAAATAAAATTATGTCACAGTTTCATCTTTTACGATTTATCTCCAAAGATGTACGAAACACAATATTGTATACGGTATATTGATGAATAAATCCGATAACGTTTAGTGCAGTTTGATCACTTCTTGGAATTTGGACAGCATGATCGTAAATAGTTGTTTTACAAATGTTTTACAAATATAGTGGCATGTGTAACAACAATATTTTAGTACATCAGATACAGTAAGGCTATGTCGTCGGGTTTCGCGTGGTTGTGTAATTAATGTTTAAGCAAATTTATCTGCAATGAAGTGGTTTACGTTATCCATTGAATCACGGGTATTTGTTAAATATCGTTAATGAGAGTATGTTTAGATAGGAATACTCCAATTAGTGATCTTTAGATACCCTGCATATTTCTATTTTGCTAAGTTTTATGTGCTAATGATGGTAGGGCATATTATTATTTTTATTATAATACAATAAACAAAACTGCAAATTTGACCGTATAAACACACCGTATGATAGTGTACTTTGTTTAATTTGGTAAAAAAAAAAAAAAATTAAAAAATAAAACCATCCGTATTCAAATGTAAACGGTAATTTTTCAACTGCCAATATCATTATCATAATAATCCAATAACGGAAAATGAATTATTTACAATCCCAGCAAAAATATTCATCCACAATAATCTCATTTGCATATTAAATGAAAAAAAATAGTATGTGCAGTGTATTGTGCAAGACCATTTGCATTTACTATCAAGTGTATAAAATAACAAAATATTAATCAATACAATATTTTAATTTTGAGTTATTATTATTATTTAAGTGGCAATTAATTTTATGGTTTATAATTAACGTTCGAACTAAAAAGGAATAAGAAAAGTAAATACTAGGAAAAAAAAATTGGAATCCAATAAAACAGTTTAAAGTTGTGTTTATTTTTTGTTCTCATTATGGTTAACAATAAATGTTCTATTAGATAAAATAAAATAAAATAAAATGTAAATTTGGCATTAAGGTTTTCGTTTAAATGAATGTTTGAGAAATCGCATGGATATACAAGTATAAAGTACATAGTATTTATGAGTATATCGCATATTTGAACATAAATTTAAATTAAATGGTGACACATATATTAACTTTGTGTAATCCTAGCTTTTTAATTAGGAAACGTATAGGAAAATATTTGAATAATACTATGTATAATGCAAATTTTACTCTTGAAACTGAATTTTATACAACGCGTGAAAAATGCCACAAACGACGCAGATTTTTATCCTCAAGGATAAGAAATAACACAATACTGTGTTTTGTAAATTATTTAAAATGTTCACATTATATAGTACGATAGTATAAGTTGTAAAAATATAGAAATCAAAAATAAAAACTAAATTTATTTCTTACAAGGAAAAACTCCTATGCATGACTGGTAACGTCACCAATATAGGCAAGCCAAGCCGTGAAGTGTAATAAATTATTCACATAAGAACAAAACTACATCGTGTGAACCATTTTAAAAATATTTAGGTTTATAATTTAATTATTTGATACATTTAAATTTAATAGAATACGAATAATGTAATTTTGAGATTTAAGAAAAAGAAAATACGTTATTTAGGAGTACAAACTATGACTATTTTGTACCAATTATTCGCAAACAATTTTTTATATATTTATGAATATTATAAAATTTATATTGTTATATATATTTTATATTCTTGCATCAGTATTTTTATGAAAAATTATAGAAGCTCATAAAATATCAAAATCGATAATCAGTTTCTTAGTCCTCATGAATTCTTAATTATCTTACTAGAAACAAATCGATTTATTAACACTATATTTATCATATATTTGAATAATGACTTATATTTTATAGTGTACCTATAAGCAGCTATAGATACAAATAAAAAATCGATGAGTTTTATTTACTTATGAAAAATAAAAAATGGATTTTTTTCCATCGTATTATGTATCCATATTTTTACGATTCCATTTTCTATTTTTTATGAAGTTAAAAAATACAATGGTTAATAATTTTGTCAATCAAATTACATTTATATTATAAGCTCTCAGATAGTTTCAAGTTAAATTATATTTAAATCGAACACAAATATCAATGCATGTAATAATTTAAAATAATTTGAACAAATTCAACGTTTAAAAATAGAATATATTATAGTTATGTTAAGAAATAAACGATGCTTCATAAAAAAATAAACTGTCATATTTTTCCTAAAAATAATGAATTTTTATTATAATAAATTGATTTAAAAATATAATTATTTTAATATAATAAAATCATAAGAACAATTGTTGATAAATTATTACAACATTATTTTTAAGTTCAAAGTTTTTCCAATCATATTTTTTTGAATTTCCTAGTAGGTTTATATTAATAACGTTTTAATTAAATACTTTTCTCTCATAAGATAAATTTCGAAATTTAAACTGTCATAATTTATCGACCAGTTCGAAGATATTTATTAAATACATTTAAGTAAAATTAATTTTTAAGAATGTCTTTTGTCTTAATAATCGGCGTGAGATCAATGTACATAATGAACCTACAGGCCTACAGTGCTTAGATGTTCTTAATAACTAACAAGACTATGTTCAAAACGGTACTGGAGTAGATTTTTGAACATACACAGAGGTAAATAACAAGATATTTAGTATTGGTATCATGTGTCTTACCATTTTAGGTAAATTTGATAGATAAATCATGTTTTAAATAACATCAAGATCTACGCGATAAGTCAGAAGTATTATTTTTTTGGTAACACGTCTTAAAATTTTACAAATAAAAATTTCCTACGTTGTAATTTCAAACCAGATAGTTCGCAAAACCCCGAGCGCAAGAAAAACAAGTGTAGAAGACATATTATATATACTTGTATGTTAATAAGTGTATAATAAGGTCTGGATCCGAAGTCAAAGAGTTCAGGAGAATAGCGAATAAAGAGCTAGATGAAAAAAGGCTCGTGTGCGTGTATAGACTCTTTTATATTTCCTATATGGAGATTAAACTCCTCGCGCGTGCAGCATACAAAGGATGGTTAGAAACTTCCAACCGAACTTTAGATATGTATTTGTCCTTTGTTTGAAAACGACGGGATTCCATTCTACCGATTAATTTGCACCACAGGGCCGTACACGGGATTTAGTGGGTCTTAACAAGGAATGTTTTACATAGAACATTTAAGAATAATAACAAATTGTGCACACCTTGAATTTCAGTGTATGATAATCATAACAATCTTAATCATATAATTGATAATAATACTAAGACTACTATTACTAATAATAATAATAATTAATAGTCGTAAAGGACACAGTTTTATTTCGAGCGAAATTCTTTTGAGCCTACAAAATATAATATATAATATGTACTATATTCGGGTTTTGATGAGATAGCTTTTATCTGCGACAAACAGTGATTGAATTGGCTGTTCTAATTTATTTTAACTTTTAATTTTTACTATTAAATAGTTTTTAAGTTGTATTTTTATTCCTATTTATTACATAGCAATTTACTTGTTTTCACAAATCAGTGCAAACAATAGAATTTGTTTTCGAAAAATTGTGACAAATCGGTGTGGTGTATACTACCAAAATAGCAGTAACTAGGTGTTACTAGCTGACCGAATGTATATATTTTATTTTTGACCTTTTGAAACCAGATAAACTGTATCGTGTTTGAAAATAAAAGGTTGAATGAAGTTTATTATTTACATATTGTGTACAAATCTGAGCATTTCTTATGTTTATAGATCACAAATTCACAAATGATCCGACTAACAAATGACTGTCCGGTTTCAAGTCAGATTACGTATTTTTATTATTATTTAAATCCGTTATCTTTGATATTGGCCCAGTAGTGTCATTAATAAGGTCGTGTGTTGTCTGGGTTGTGTACGAATTAGCAGAAAGAAGACAACAATTGACATTATTATGTTTGGTAAACTAAATATGTTAATAATCGTTTTCAATGATTCGATTATGCTTTTTTTATTGATGTAACGTAAAATGAGTATACGAGTATTCATGTTTTAACTGGAAACGGAATAACTTAAAATAACAATCCGAGGGGATAATCTTTCGAAATTAAGTCATTTTCTACCAATACGTATGCAAAGCTGAATACCAATAATCTAAGATAATGTTGTGAAGCTTTATCTTTGGAAAATTGGAGACATGTATGTCACAATATCACTTCTAAAAATCAAAATGTTGAAATTAAATCTCAACTGTTTTTTATTCGATCTAATAGACAATTAAAAAAATCTCCAAGATCATGGCGTTTTACAATAATGTCATTAAATAAAATAAATTTTATTAATGCTTGGTTAAACTCTTTGAAACACTTATATGTATCAATTCAATATTATAACAGTAGATCGAATAGTTAATACACAATTATTTTATGTGTCAAAACTAATTTCAATAAAATAATGAATGCATATCGAATTATATATTGTTGATGAAATATGCGTTTTGAAGAAAAATATCTAATAAATTGGATGAATGTGGGAAATTTGAAATCAAGAAAATATTGTATTATAGTTTGATTATATACTAATATATATATATATATATATATCTCCATGGTATTTTAATGTAAGGCCGCGCATACACTAGACCCGAACCGACTGGACCGACCGAACCGAAAAATATTAGGTCCGAATTTTTTCGGGTATAGCTGCATTGAGTGTCCCCGAATTTTCGTTCCAATTAATATAAGTTAATAGTTAAAATAGATGATTAAATAATCATCTTATGTCATGACTCGTGATAATAAATACAGTAAACCACGTATTGTATTTTCTACAATCAATTTTCGACAGTTGACGAATGCAGTGCATGGTGTGTAGTTGTACTTAATAGTAATATTTTATAAAAATACACCAATGTGATATGATCGATAATGACTGTAGTTATGAATTATATTAAAAATGAATTACAATATTTCATTTATTGATCAGCGTCTCAAATCAAAAGCATTTACCTATACATAGAATTGTAAAGCTAATTTTCGGCCGAAAAATTCAAACATGTTTGAACGGTTGAAATCCGAACCGACCCGAATTTCGGTTCGGGCTATCGGTTCGATACAAGTGTATGCACTCACATATAAAATCGGCATTTTGATTTTTTTGGGTTCAGTCGGTCCGGCCGGTTCGGGTTTAGTATATGTGCGGTTTAAGACGGAATGTTAAATAATACAAACATATATTTTATAACAATGTATTACCTGGAAATCATAAAGCGTGGGTTTGAAATGATTTATTTTTCAAAAATATATGTTTAAAACGTTTGCGTGTTCGGCACATCCTTTTTTATAAACGTAGATTAACATCGTACACGTTTTTATTTGTTTATTTAATGTTAAGTTATAATTCACCTATTTACTATCAAAATTATAAATGCATTGTTTTATGTACTAGTATAACTGTAGGCTGTGGGAATTTGAATAATTTACACCCTTATGTTTAAAATTAGTATCAAGTTAAAATCAGCTTAAATTTTTAATTTTGCATCTATAATAAGGTATAAGCGTTCCATAGATGTATATTAACGTAAGTACACATTATCACATACTTGATGACTTAACTATTATTTGTTATGAACGATAGAATATTGCAAATCTTTCGTATTATACATCGTCCTCACATAATTATCGTATGTATTTGATTGTTATAAGAATGTATAAGGGATTGCTAGAGATTAACTGACTTAAAAATAGGTTAATCGGTGCTATATGTATAGCTGAGTATATTTCAATACAACCATATAGTTACAAAAGTTTAAATTTTTTTCTTTATCTTCCGTCAAAGGGAAGGAAAAAGGCACTATTAAATAAAAATAACCCCGGGGCTAATATATAAAATAAAAGTATGTGTTTTCTTACTTAAAATACGTTAGTCGGACAGTCGGCTTTTCCCCCAACCCAGAGCACAAAAGTTTTTGTGAATGAAATAACCAACGAGCGCTACAGATAAACTCTACTGAAAGACAACGAGGAGACCGTAACGAGCAGTGTTTCCATATCGTCGATTTCTGGTCACTGGGGTATATTATAAGTGATGCGGTACCATTATAGAAAATCAAAAACGAAAAAGAACCTCCTTTTGATCAACCTTTTCGTATTATGTTTCTAACCCACATATTGTTTTCATTCGGAAGGCGGTTTGCTTTTTGTTTTTCGACACGGTGTCAGGCGATCGTGTGTCCTTCAAATAATATATTATATTTGAACCACAATATACTAGTTCCTAGTAGCAACATATAACTGCCTATATTATATTTATATAGAATAATAATTTAATATACCTATTTGACGAATAAGTTCGTTTTGTGAAATAGTTGTATAAGATAAACGTGGTAAATATTACTTAGGACATTTTTATAAACATTTTTTTTTGTTTCAATTCTTAGACCTGGACAATCAATTATGAAATATATAATAAAAATATTTACGCGCGTTCAATTAGAATTACAAAGCCTGTAATTTATTTTAGACACCCCATTTATTGTGTATACATTTAATTACACATTTAATTATCATTATTACATCGCTGTACATAATTAAAACAGGTTTGTTTTCAAATTACAAAACGTTATTAACAACTATTCGTTTGCTCAAATGCCATATTTTCGGTTTAATATTTCATTTTAAAATAATAAGAATGCATTTATTTATATATATACATACACAAATATTTGTTTTTATATTTTATTTTCTTATGGAATTTAAAAGGTTTCAAAATTATATGTAGGTATAATCGACACTTTCATTAACTTTATGGACAATTTATAATTGTATACTTCATTGCACAAGAAAAATGAATTTGGTTGCAAAAGATGTTAACATTATAACTATTATTACACTTGTTTTACTGTTTAAATAGTAACCCATTATTCAATATCAGATTTTATTCATTTTTTCTTGAATGTATATTATTATAATTATTAATAATTAGTTTAAATTATTTGTTTTATTTTGTTACTGAATTATCAAGTATTTATGTCGTGATTAATAAATATAGTGTGTATAGTTTACCTATTAATGATTAAACGGTTATTATTGATTACGTCGACCAATGCGAAATGCAAGGTTAAGTTTTTGACAGTTTTATAGTATTTATTTGAAAATTTTCAAAGAACGTTGTACATTAATTTCGTTTAATTCAAAATAACACTGTTATGGGTTTTTATTACATTATGTATGATACTCATGTGTAACAAATAATTCTTAATATGTTATGATAGTTATGAGAAAGTAATTGTTATTAATACTGCTTATATGGTGAACAATTAATAATGTAATTATTTTGAAATATGATATGACGTTTTTATAATTTTCTCGTAATCTTAAAGAGTTTCTACAAATATAAACAAATTATAAGAAAACAGTACAGTTAAAATATACTATTATAATTATACAACTAGTATGTATACATTTACGTAAATATTTTACTAATTTAAGACTTCTAGAGGAAATTTACAAATTCGAAATACGAATTAAAATCATACCCAAAATATATTACCTATTTTTGAGGTTCTATGTTTAAGTAGCATAAAAGGAATGAATTAAAGTACACATATTATATCGGCAAACAAGAATACATTAAACAGAGCCGAAATACAACACGCAAGTATTAACAATACAGTTTTAACCAAAATTAATATCGAATCTAACATGGTATTGTGTTGCACAGTACTATGAAATAATTTAATAACAACTATTTTTATTAAATTTTTATTTTTTTACCAGTAAGTTTTCATGGTACAATATATTATTATAATAACAATGATTTGAAAACTGGAAAATAATTATAACCCACAAAAACTACTAGATTACGCCATAAAAAAATAACCTCATCTTGCATTTTGAAGGTGATTATCAGGTCACGCGTAATTTGACACGAGCTTTTATCGTTCGGTACGGTCGGGAGAAAAATAGTTTTACCGACGTAAATGGTTAAGGCGTGACGTTAAAAAAAAATTGAAAAAAAAAAAATAATAGTCATAATAATAATAATAAAAATAATAAAACGAGGTGTATATTCTGCGGGGGAGAGTATTGTGCAAAAAAAAACAACAGTTATTCGTCCAGGATGCTTTGTGCGGAAACAATAAAGGAAATAAAAGTTAAAAGTTCTAACTCAAAGTTGCGAGTAGTTTCTGTTATATAATACGACGGACGGTAGTAAGATGGTCGGAGGAGGATGTTTGGGTGGGCAAAAAAAGTTTTTTTTAATTCCATTGGCGGTCGTTATCACAACTGGATTTGTCACTTGGGCAAATCATTAACAACAACCCTTTCGTCCCCCGTCTCGATATGGCTCGTTTACTAATGTCTTGCGAAATTAATACTGCTACCAACACATGCCGTTTAGTTATTCGTAACGCAAGTATTTCATATATGTAAGTGTCTGTGCATACAAGCTCGGTCACACAGTATACCGCATGTCTCTTACCGCTATGATTTTGACGCCTTTACCACGCTCGGCTCCGGACAGCTGCTCGTTGTGTACCCAATTTAGAGCAACTCTAAATCCCGCAAATCTCGTGTTTGTATTAAATATATTGTTGTATAACAATAATATTGTTATATAAGTATAACAGTTGACCTCATTGCTGGATGCGTTCGTTTAATTATTAGTGCAGACGTTGTTTACATAAGTACAACACCGTCTCCCAATTATAATTGTGTTCGTAAAGCGATTTGCGGGGTCTGTTTATTGAATTTTTTTTAAATCCGGGATAAAACCAAATCAAATGAAAATTAAAAATAAAAATCAGTATGCCGACTGTCTAAACGATTATGGTGACAGGGAACGACTTGACATTTAGTATACGTGAACAATTATAAGTTATCTTTCGCCATTAGTGAATAAATGGTAAATTGTATGTAATTATATGTATTTAATGTAGGATATCTTTATTGAAATATGAAATAGCATAGTACATGACATTTTCGAAAACTAGTTATGACTTATGCTAAATTATGCTAAACCGTATTTCATAATCGAAAACGTAAAAAACATTAATCCGTTATAATTTATTTAATTTTGATTTCAGTATATTAACTGATCTTACATCATATGATCATGAAAATATATTGCAAAAAGATGCTTATGTTTTTAGTTGAATAATGAATAAGTCCAGCTAATAATGTAAAAAAATCTAGATCTTCCGAAAACCTTAGCTAAATTTAATGTACACAATGTATTATTACTTTGCACGTAATACTTTCGGTGATCATATATCGTCGACTATTCATTTGAAATTTAACTTAATAAAAAAACAAAAACAAAATAAATAAAAAATCTATCCGTTTTCGGAATTTCGATTCCTATAAACTTTTACAATCGTGTTAGTGTGTATAAGATAGTACAGCGGAATTGCGAAAAAAATATTTCGATAATGACTCAAAGACATCTGCTCGATTATTTTGAAAAATAAAACTACACATGCCGCCAAATGGTAGAACTCATAAAACCATATTGATTTCGAAAGAAGAATAAACATAACGATGGTTAAATGGTTATAACTTGTATGTAACATTACGCATCGATAATAAAAAAAAAAAAGAAGAATGGATTTCGTAAAATTATACCGATTATATAAGTGAAATAAAAAAATAAAAACATATTATTATCATCGTTATAATCATTATTTGGAATGTCAAATAGGATGATTCAGTCGCCTCGAAAATACGTAATGAGCGTTTGTGAAGTGAGTGTATATGTATTTGAAGAACAAACATGATATCTTTGAAATTATTTTTGCTATTGTGATTGATTAAGTTTTGGCCTCAAGCCAATTATTTACAGCTGTAAGTTGTATTTTTGAGAGTTATAATAGCGAAAATCGTTTACTGTATCAACATTAATTGTCTAATTGTATTGCACCATTCAAAGTGACAAAGAAAAATGTGCAATTTGCAACAATTAAAAAAAAAAGTACCCAATCTATTAGATTACTATTTGAAATGCTATTATTAGGACAAAAAGATTATAAAAGATAAAATTGGAAAAATATGCATCCCAATCAAAAATAATATGCAAAAAAAAAAAAAAATTATATTTAGTAAAATATAAAAAACTTCTTTCGACGTCTGTCGATGTTATTGGTGAATATTTATAAAATGTTAAATTATTTCTTATTAGATCTTCTAGCAAACCATCCATCGATGAACTTTCTCCATACAAGATTTTTAAAATGTTAAAATTAATGCAAACCTATAATTTTTTTTATTTCCAAACCTTGGTTAAATTTGTGTTTTACTTTAATTTCAATTTTACTCGCAACTTCATCTAATTTTTTTTTTTTTTTTCTGAATATTACTGTCATGACTGAATCAGTTAAAGGTACTCCTTGAGATTTTAATTTAGTTATTGTTGATTGTAAAAACTCATAATTTGAATGCATAAAATCAAATTTGGTTCCTTTAAAATTTTATTTAGAAGGGTTTGAGATTTTCTTATAAAAACAGCATCATTATAATAAAAATGTTGCATAAAATCTCGAACTAGTACTACTAATTTATTTAAAATCTACTAATTTATTAATTCTAAGAAAATGATTGCGAATATTTTCTGCCAATCTATGTAATTCATGTTTTATACAATTATTATGAATTATTTTGGAGTATAGAGCACTTTGACAGTTCAGCCCGCTTTCTTCATATATGGTGCAGCATCGCTTAGAAATAGAAGTACATCAGCATGACGAATACTGTCAGGGAGCTTAGTTATTCGAGAAAAATTTGCTTTTTCAAGAACTGATTAATAAATATATTTTTTTCGGGTTTATCCTTCATTATTGTTCCGATTTTTACATTTGAAATATATCTTCATTGTACATCTGTCGTTTCATTTGTAGAAACCCATATTTTTTTCAAAATCATAATTTCTAATTAAATCAATCGATTCTAAAAAGCAATCATTTATATAACATTTTTCTCAACGCAGACATACTGGGGATATCATTAAGAGTATATTTTTCAAGAAATGGTCAGAAATTATCATTAGAAATTGTATCTAATGAAATGTTTGCACAAATCATAGCCTTGCATAAATCATGTGAATAAACAGATTTTTTTTCTCTAGATTTATTTCGACGAGTTAATAATCGTTTGTGTTTATTGATTTTTAAATGTTGAGTTACTGTAAATTTTTTTTTAGCACATACTTTAACTTCGCAAATTTTACAATAGAGCATAGTATATGGTACTACATGGTAGTAAATGTATCTTCTTCAAACTGTTTTAAATACTTATAAAATATATTTTAATTTATTTTTGGCATTATACAAACATTTAAGAGAAAAATAAAAGCAAGAAAAACACAGTGAAGGGTACGAAATTACGTATTGAACGACACATAACACTGCACTAACAAGATAACTGACGGACACATAATAATGTTGATTAAATATAAATAAATATAGATACTTATTTGCCAATTGCTACGACGTAATAATAATAAAGATAACATCCGAATACCCAGTATGTACCTACGATAGTTATACACTATATATATATATATATTTACATATATATTTATATACTATATTGTCTCACATTATCGGGCGGTGTAAATTTAGTGTATATTAATATCATACAGTTTTTAATAACTTAAAAATTAAGCTTTTCCCTTATCAATGAGTGAATACGTAGAATATGCATATTTTTAAATAAATGTTTAAAATATACAAAAAAAATGTAATATTTCAATTACGAGGAGTATGAAATATTATATCTTAGTTTGCTATAAAATATCTAGAATACAACATGCGAATCCTATAACTTCTTTGCCTTAGTTATTAAATAAAAAAATAAGATTTTTATTTACATTTTTTTTCTTAAGTTTCATGTTTATCATAAAATCACTTACCGTATATTAAGGGAAATAGTAGAAAGGACAAGAACAAGTAAAAAGCATGAAAAAAAAAATTTCATCAAACGAGAGATTCATTGGATAAAATTATCTAGAACAGCATTTGCAGAGTTTTTCATGATAAAAAAAAAGAAGTGAAAAACAAAACATTTAAATTTTACTAGTGTAAATATAAATAATCATTCTGTAATGAAAGACATTGATAATTTGTTGTGAAAGCTATAAAACAAATTCAAAAGAATATTTATCACCAATTCGCAAGGAAGTTGGATCATGGACAAGCTGTGACCAAGACAGAGCTAAAATGTGAGCTCGTCATTTGGTACGTGGATTACAGCCAAACAAAATTGCTTCTGAATTCCATATAGAACAGAGTCAACCACTGAATGAAATACGTGTAAAAAAGATTCCACTTCATTCCAATTGAATTTGAAAATGAAATCAATGCGAATATCAATCTAAAAAAAAGCACCTGGCTACGAAAAAGAAACTTAAAAGTACTAAAAGAACTACACAAAAAGGCTATGATTCATTTAACACACATATACATTATTATCTTGCGTACAGAATATGTTCTTAAATAATGGAAACGAGCTCAAATAATCATGCAAATTATCCAAGGAAACCACCTGAACAAGTAATTTCATACAGACCGAAATCGCTTCTTTCAAGCTCATCAAAGTAATTTGAAAAAATACTTTCAAAGCGATTAAAACCAATAGAAGACTGATTATTTCTTAAAACCAAATAGGAATTCTGAAAAAATACTCAACAATTAAATAAGTTTATTGCGTCACAAATGTGATACACAAGGCACTAAAAAAAAAAAAAAAATTGCTTTGGAACATTCCTTGATGTTTCACAAGCTTTTAATAAAGTTTGTCACAAAAGACTATGTATTAAGCTACGTGAACAGTATCCATATACTTGATTCGCACTCGTCGGTTCATATTTTCCACTAGTTTAGTTATTCATGATGAAGCAATAACTGACTGGAAAAACATTTCAGCTGGAGTACCATAAGTCAGTGTCCTCGTACCTATTTTGTATTTCATTTATATAGCTGACATTCCAATTGACAATTATTTAATGATAGCCATGTTTGTCGATGACACAGCAATACTGGCAAACGATGAAGACCAGTAAAATGCGACTGATCAACTTTAACGAACATTCAACAATGTCTCCGACTGGATTGAGTGTTGGAAAATCCAAAACAACAGTGAAAAATCGGTATACGTAAATTATACTTTGCGTGAAAGTGTAAATTTTCCTGTTTTGGATCAACAGATAATTTCACGGAACTATTCAGCAAAATGTCTAGAAATACATCTCGACTTACGATTACATTGGAAACATCATAAAACTGCAAACTAAAGAGAAATTGAGGAAACATTATTGGCTAATCAGAAGACACTCCGAACTAAATCATACAAGTAAATGTTTTTTATACTTAACGATAATTAAACCAATATGGATCTATGGAATACAACTGTGGGGTTTTGTAAATAAGTCCAATAATAAAATTATTCAATGTTGCAGACACATTGCTCTCTATACTATTACCACAGCCTACAGGTACGATAAAAATTACATTATCCACTGAAATTTTGTGATGACCTCCATCTAAGACGAGATAAACAAAATTGCCAGAAAGCACGAAATAAGGTTTAATCAACACATCAATACAGCAGAAATTCAATTGTTTGATGAATCTTAAGTCAAAAGTCGTATCAAACGCCAAACTATAACTTAGTATAAAATATTTGACTAAAATCGGGACCTTTCCACTGGGAGTTTTAATCCAATCATGTTATTGTATATATTTAAATATATATTTATTCATTTATATTTATGTATATCTGTGAAATATATAATTAAAGATCATTGACTGTTATAATAAAAAAATCATTAAGGGGTGGTTAAATAAAAAAAAGAAAAGAAAAGTTTCACGTTCATGGAACTTTATAACACTTCGTACAGATATAAGATTAAATACAATTAAATTGAACATACAGTATTAATAGGAATTACGCAAAAGAATTGTAAAATATAATTTCAAAGAACTAAATGAAATGAAATAAGAAAATATATTACTAAAAAACTATAATCTTACTAATTCTATGAAAATAAAAATATTAATTTACTTTTATTTTTTAATGAATTAAATATTATTTCAATATGTTATTATCATTAAATATTATGATCTTTATTATTTTTATGTGACGTAATTGGTTGGTCAGGTGTAAACTTTAATCATACCAATTATCGTTATAAAATTGACGGTTTCTATATCCAGTTAAGAATATACATGAGTACAGAGTTTTCTCAATATATTAGTATTTTTTTGTAAATGGAAAAAAATATTAATAAAAACACCTCTTATTTCTGAGCCAGATTTTAAGTTTCATTTTTTTTTTTCAAAAAATCTTGATAGTTTTGGTTTATAAGTTACGATGAATAAACTCTGACTGTGATATTTGAAATAATTTATAAACTATGAATTCATGCTTAATATAGGTACAAAAATTGTGAATTTAATATGAACGTACCAGAGATGTTTTTTTTTTTAATTATTTGCATAATATTATATCAGAAAAAAAATTTAATTAGCATTTGAAGGGCGTCGACTAGTGGTCTTGTGAGTGGAGAGTAATCAAATTGATTAAAACTGCACAGTTCTAGTAATATAATAAAATAAAATCATTATGTAACTTATCAAAGGTTTCAGTTTTAATTTGGGTACTTTCGTTGGTACTTTTTCCGTAAGAAAAAGTAATTTGAATTCCTTATTTTAAGGGTTAGAAATAAAACGGAATATGTTGTTCAGGATTGAAATAGAAACTATTTAAAAAATAAAATAATTTAATAAATTTTTTTGTGAAACCTTTTGCAATTTTATACCATTATTTTTGAAACGTATTCGAAACTTAAGTAGTTTCGTGATGTAACCCACTCGTAGTCAAGAAATAGGATTTTAATATCTGAGAAATAATTTTTACAGTATTTTATGTGTTACGGTGATTACAAAAAAAAATGTTGGTTCGAGTTTTTGCATAATACAAGTTTTTATTCATAAAGAAAATGTTCATCTATGTCTGTGAATAATACAAATATTTACTATTGTTTTTATTTAAGTTATAATGATAATAAATTCCAATTGGAATTCATATTCAATGTTTCTGAATTAAGTGTTTAATAAAATATGTCAACGCAAAAACGAAAAACCTATTTTATGATACATCTGATATCCATTTTAAATATTAACTTTTCCATCAAAACAATAATTATAATAATGGTTTAAACGAGTTTATTGCTGGAATTTTAATTTAAACAGTGTAAAATGTTAACTAAAATGGAATAATAATAATCAAGTTAGGTATCCAGTTGTACAACTCGAAATAATTTAATAGTATCAAAGTGCACAGCTGTCGGGAGAAATGTTAAGTGGATTACGTAGCAGGATTTACATACCGTTTTATCGTAAAGCAGTTGTATTTTACAGTTCAATTGCACAGTAGATCCTATACGAGCCGTGACGTTGTCGGGCCCAGGACCGTCTTCAAACAATGGTGACCATTTTGAACCAACTTCGTGTTGGTGATGATTTTCATCGATTACGTTCACGTCCATTGTTGATTGTGTAGTAGAAATGTATTCTGGAAAAAAAAAATTAAATATATACAATGTTTTGGTACTAATTGTATGTTTTACAATCAATGTAGGTATTATTAATTGAAGTTTACAACAGTATTCACTTACGATGTATATTGTATTATAAAATTACGTCGTTAAAAAAATAAAGAAAAATAATTTTGCTCTATCCTACTAAGAATAAATAAATATAGTTATTTTTAATGTTGCCACATAAATATATACAAATACAGTAATGAAAACCTTGATTATTTTTATATCATTTATCTAGGACAACGATGTAAAAATTATACATTTACAATACGTTTATCGACTGATATTCACTGTAAAATTGTGAATAGCATTATTATTATAAACCTACATTTTTAGAATGTACCCCACAATTTTTTTTCTCTTAACACTAGTTTCTGAGTGAAGCGAGTACATTTTTGGTTTTTTAAAACAGTTTATATTTGTACAATGGAATTATTTACAGTTATACGCAAGAATCATTTATATAAATAACGCATTTAGTTAGAAATTTCATGAATGACAGAGTACTGTGATGTACGAATCATTCAGTGATCACAATATTTGTTGCAATAAAAATGTAAATTGAGTAAATCCACAAATATTGTGACAATATTGGTCAAGAAACAGGGTAAGTTAGGCCAGATGAGAGGAGAAAGCACAAACTGTGAGATTTAATAATATATTGTTGAAATTATTATGTAGAATATAATCTATTATAGTACATAACTCACAATGAATAAAAACACGTGCATAACAAGAATTAATCATGGTTACGTGATCGTATATTTTAACCATAATAATTACGATTTAATGATATATAATGTTTAATTTATGGTTAAAAAGATGTGGGTCATATTACGTTTAATTTGTAGTAATTTACTTCATTTTTTTTTTTTTTTCATTATTATTATTGATCTAAGCTTCAGCAACTATATGGTCATAAGTTCACAGTGGTTAAAACAGGTTTTTCATAAGGTTACAATAAAACATAGCTTTCATTTTTTTGAACACGCGATTTAAGGGCAAGACTTCTTTATTAAAAACTCGAGTAACCGCAATAATTGTCAGAGATTATGAATTATCAATACTCCTTATTAATTTAACTATTTTCACTATTAAACTAAATAATATATGCGATTTTCTTTATGGCTCATTGTTCAATTGCTTGCTTAGCCGTCAGCGATTACATTTAATTTTCGTTTCAACTTAATGTCAACTATTTTCAATGCTATTTGGTTTCCGCGGTGCGTCCCGGAACCAGGTTCAGAACGAAAATCAGGTAAATTATTCCATTGAAAATATTTTGCACGGGTAGTAATCGTTGATCTAATAAATTAAATATTATACATTTATAGTATACATTACACATAAATGCAAAAAATAAAAATTACAAATATATTTTATACGTGTGTTTACAAAAGTTTCACTCGTTTGATGACTTCATCCAGAACTAATTCTTTATGGTTTACAGAATGACCCCTTGACTCAGGTGGAATTGGTAAATGTAACACAACGATCGAGCATAAGCTTCATGTACACAATTAAGTCAGTTCGTAGTTCAAAAACTTTCATTCAAAACTCCAAACTTCCGAAAGAACTTGGTTATTGAATATAGAAGCAAAAATTACAGATGTCTCAAATCTTGACTACTATAAGATTTAGTTTATCTCTTACTGGACAATGAGGGCAAATTTACTTCCCCCTCCCTCAAAAATCGGCGATACATTCTCCATCTAGATGGAAAACTACTTTCAGACGTAAAATATAAAAAAAAAAAACTTTTATAGAATATTATCTACAAATGTAAATAATATAATTTTTCATAGTTATTCTAACTCGTATATATTATTATTGTTATTAAGTTCAATAAAACCGAAACATTTGAATTAAAGTAAAATTAAAATTAAACATTTTCATGAACGAAATATTTATAAGTTCAATCAAAAAAATAGAATAAATAGAAAATTATTTATGAATTGTATATAATATATAGATAGAAATAGTTAAACATCCGGTTTTCGAAATTGATTCAGTTGTTAAACATTTTTTTTCGAACTAATTTGCATCGACACTCTGCAGGTGAGTGAACTATTTTCGACTGCTGCGCGCATGCACTCCTTACTTTACACAAATTGAATTATCCTACGCTGATAATGACACTATTTTTTATGTTGATGATTGCAATCACAATTAATCATTTAGGAAGTAAAACAGTGTTTAACAAAATGTATGTATTGGAATCATACTAGTAATTACAATAAGATCTCAATACGCAGTGTTCTGCCATAAAAACAAAATTAAACAGCGATAAATTTATTTTTTTACATTTATACATACGGATTTTTTAAACGTATGAATTATACGAGATATAATTCTTTAAACAAGGGTATTTTAATTAAAATTGTCATAACTTCTATGACGACTTCAGTGGTGATGACAATATAATAATAGCAACATTAAGGTAATTTATTTTAATGATTATTTTAATGATTAAGCAATTGATATTGTTGAAAATGAATGTTAAATATCCTCTCTATGTAATAAATATGATTGTAATAATTATTTATATTGGAGGTGTGTTGAGCGTTTATTCATTCTACCAGAGAAATTATTTGGTTTCCACAAAGTTCGCGGTACGTCAAAGACTCTAGCTTGCCTGGTAGGCTCTAAACACAATACTTTTAACAGCCGTAGTTTTCTAACAGCTGAATTTAAAGATATCCGAAGCTCATACGGTTTAGTGCACATCCCAACTTTATTTGCTATACAGCATTAATTTAACATACATTTCTTCCTCGTTAATTTATAAGGCCTTTTAATACCTAAATGTGAACCAATTTTTATCTTACTTCGGGGCTTCAGTTTCATCGAACCACTCACACACGTTTACCTCAAGGTAGCAGCCTCATCCTTTTACTTTTGAAAATATATGTATTCGTTGTTACACTTACTCAGCATGAAGCCAACATTTGTACACTCATTCATACCGCATGTACATTGCCGACCTAGTTACCTTCCACCATCATAAAGATATAAACCTCGCAGCATTTTTTCACAGTCACTCTCTGTATATTTTGCCCAGGAATTACAACAAGCTTAATTTTTCAATAACTACTCATAAATGGGTAATGGTAGTGGTTTTCATCAAAAAACGGTTCATCCCACCCTAATTTTTTTTAGATAAAAACTTATTTTCATTGGTCTCTGAAGTGAAATATTTGAGATTTATTTCGAGTAGAAATCTTCAATGAAGGACTCATATATTTCATTTAACATTATTTACCTTTAAATGAAAAATCTGTTAAGATCGTTAATTGGTAGTTGGTGGAGTTTATATCCTCCTTTCTTGCTTCAAATATACAGGTTAAACAGTAGAGTAAAACTTGAATATAGATGTAGTTTTTTGGTTTCGCTGCCGTTCTCAAAAAAAAAAAAAAAAGATTAAACAGACCAGCTATTTACGCTTGAGTCGTTTAAATCTACTCCTAAATTTTTATTGAATATCGAGTCCTGCTGTCCACCATTCATAATTAGATATCGTTGGTTGACCGGAAAGTTTATCATGAAATGGTTTTATTTATCAAACTCTTCTATAATTAATTAATTTATCTCGATAAAAACCAAATGGAAATTCATTCGAAGGTTCATACCGTTAATCGCATCATAATTTAGGTATTCAAAACGGTTTTTCCTCCATGTTTACAAATTCCGAAAATAATCCTTATATAACATACACTTTGATGCTCTTATTCTCACACCAGTCGTGATAGTGTTACACATCTTCCTGGGTAATACTTCTAATGACCCACGCTCTGTGCCTCTATACTTAATTAATAATTTATTTCGTATAGTATATCGTTGACAGTTTTAATTCATATGCCTTGGTCTTCACCAATGAAGTCTTTTCTTATTAGGTGCTGCGTTCGTCTATATTTTTCTGGAACTATACATATAGTTATCCCCCAACCTCTCTCCTTTTGTTTCTTTCACGGCGGAAAGCTGGACTATCCTAATAACCCTTAACTGCATTAGCTTTTTTTCTCCAAATATTTATTTATTGTCTCTAATTCTCTAGCATGTATTTTAGCTATCGTTAATAACCCTTTTGTTCCAAGTGTATCTTAATGATTCTAAAAATCCTCTCTTTTCTACTATCTTTGAGAAAAACAGGTCATTCAATATCTCCTTTTTATGGGATCCAGGGTACATAAGCATAACTAGCAATGAGCTCCACCGCCTACCGGTCTTGTCCAGTCCCTCAGTGATTTTCCTATACCGATTAAGTCATCTTACATGGCACATCCATGCATGGGCTATAGAAACTAAAACGGGATAACCTAACATAACCTTACGCTTCTGGTTATAGATCATTATTCAAAGGTACCTATCCCAATTCAGCCTTGGTTTCAATCCCTAAACATTAGCTGCTCGTTCATAATTTAATAGTACGAGTACATACTATGCGCTGGTTACCGCCTACTTCTATATCACCCATTTAAAATGAGCTAAAATAATAGTATTTACTGATCTCTACCCAATTGTGATAGGCATTGTCACAATTCCTGTAACTTTCAACATCTACTCTTAAATTATCCATCTTTCTCGCTCCAAATAATGCAGTTAAAGTGTTTTTTCACTCGCTTTGGGGTCAACTTTTCCCTCATTATTGTTTACTTAATTATGGATGTATGTAAGTATAATTATGCATACGCTTAATTTCATTTTTCAATCTGAACTTCAGATTTAGTAGTTTAAGTTTTATGAATTTATGTATTTTAATAATAATTTATATTAGAATATACGTTAATTACAATACAAGATACTATGAAGTTTTATTTAAATCTCATTAATTAAAAATAGATACAATATAATTATTAATTTTATATAGATCACTAAGCATAGTTGTTTAATGTTCTTAGATTTTGTGTGATACATAATGCTCCCTAGTCAATATTAAAAATAACTCCCTAATTTGCATACAGTGCTTTTTTTTTTTAAAAGTAAACTTGGTATTACCATAAGTTTCGACAATTATGAAATACTTAAGTACTTAGTAATCGTTATTTTACTTTACATAGTAATATTTATAATAATTTTACGTTATAGTTATGAATATTTACGTAACAAAGATTTTCGCTTTCATTAAAATTCTAAGTTAAAACAACTGTTAAATATCTATTAATAATTTTGGTATATTATTATCACATTATGTTATACATAATATATTCTGAACTTTCTAATCTCGTGAGCGTTACTATAAATAAGTATAAAAATGTAATAATAAAATAATATAATTGTATAAATTAATTATTTTTTGTATGGCTTGTATAATAAACTCTTGAAAGCGTGTATTGACGTGGGAATAATGTAAAATAATGATTTTATTATATTTGAAAAGCAAAATATATATACTTATAATATAATAATTACATCGAATTCCACAATGAAATGAAATCTATATTGACCAGCCTAGTTACAAATATTCGAAACCAAACGGAAAAGTAGTTTATGGTTATAATTATCGTAGACTTAAACATTCGTTAAATTATACCAATACTTTTCAAACATTTTTACAATTAATCTATGAAAATAAAAGTGAATGTACCTCTTAGAAATGGGTCATATTTCAATGGACTAAAAAATGTTTTTTTAAATACTTTACACTGTGACAGTTACGTTAAAATGTGTTTGTGAGAAGAATATCATCTTGGTGATTACGAAAGAGTGTACAATACACTGAAACGTTTAGAATAGTTTTTAGTTACTATAACCAATGATTGAACGTTTAATTGTATAAGTATAAAATCTAGTTTACTCAATCACATCATAAACTGATTTTCCTCTTCAATGCAATACTAGATATCGATAAAATTATATTTTAATATCTTATTAACCGTTTCACCAAATTATGAGTAATTTTTTCGGAATCTTGGAAAAATGTTTGCTTAAGTAAGAAAACATATATCATATTATTTAATTATCTATCTAATACACTTCGGCGATAAATAAACAATAATTTAATATCCAATAGTTATATATGTCAAACGAGTGTCCCAGTAAATAGTAATAGGTTTATTTGAGACAAATAAGACGACTAATAACTAAATATAATATGCAACTCGTTCGTTTGACTGTAGTATAATATAGTTATGCGTATATCAATTTAAAAAAAATAATGTTCTTCGGAAAAGTTGCTTGGCGGAATCACATTAGCAATTGTATTATAACTCGTGTGTAGAAGACACCTCTTGTCATTCTCACTATGTTGCTACTCAGCTGTGAATATAAGATTACACGACAAAGTTCCGTTTTCAGTTTTCACACTTATACACATACACATATATACACACATGTTTATCGTCAACGCGGAGATAATACGAGCCTTTAGCTAAAAATTGAATTAAAATTTTCACCACTGTTATATTATAGCAAAGTTGTAACAACAGCATTGGCGGATGTAATAATCTCTGAAATTGTCAACAAATGCGTACATCGATAGTAAATATTTCGTGATTACCAAGCTCATCAATGTTATGGATTTTATTTTTACTATATGCTGAGTGCATTATGTTTCATAGCACATAAATAATAACTACAATACTGCATGTTTGAGATAAAATTTGATAAAATTTCAAATTGTGGTTTATTTTTAGAATTTTATTTTTTTTATAAACAAAATGTCCACAAATTCGCGGTGATTTCGGTTTTTGATTATTGACAATTTTCGATGACTTTGTACAGTTATAAAAATGTTGAAAAAAAAAATTATTATTACCTTTACGTATTGTATAAACTATATAATTATTTAAAATAAAATGTGTTTTTATTTATATAACTGACATTATATTTTATACCTCATACCTTTTTTGATTAATAAAGATCAATATTTTTTCAAGAACTAATTTATTCCATTTTGTGAGTAGATTTTATTAATTATCATTATCTTCGGTTAACTATTGTTTGTGTATAATATCATTACGTGATTTTAATAATCATCTTTCTATAACAAGCAATAATTTTATAATCATTTTTTTATTTAACTTCTGATTGAGTCCAGTAATAATTATTATAAATAAAACAAACTAGATTCATGATGTACATTTCAGTGATTTCTTACACTTGTTAAAAACATTATATTTGTAGCTATTTGAAATAATAGTAGTAAAGCCATAATTTATTAGTGAAACATTATTTAAGGTTTAAATATGTTATAAAAACTTTAAAATTTTGTTCTATATTATTATTTTAAAACAGTTTTATTTATTCGTTATTAAGGTTCGAAGAAAAATGTGTGGTCTGTGAAACAAAAATGATTTCAAATATGGACAAATTTAAATGATAATGTTATAGGCTCAACCGGTATAACTTCGAATTAACATAGTTATCGTAGGTTCTTTTACCATGCCATAATTATAATTAACGTGTAAATGTAGACCAAGTTCAATGGGAATATTGATAAACATTATTTCAGCGCATGCATTAAATTGTGTTTTTGTAGAAAAATAATATTAGTTTTCAATAGTTAATCAAATAAAACGATTATTATTACATACATACATGCAAGTAACTAAAATCGTGATGGATATAACGCGCGATGTGAAATGTATACTTAATAATTGTATCGGTTGTATTTGACTGGAGATGACAAGGAGCCAGTTACGGTGGCGGAAATGAGGGTCCGAAGGGCAGTAAAACTGACGACAAACAGCATTAAAGTTCGTACACAAGCTAATTTATAATTTGTGTTCATTGTTCCGAACTTGTTGAGCTCACAACGGTTAAACCTTGGTTATTTTCACAAAATTTAGTTTCTACGTTTGATGAAAGCTACATAAGTTATAAAACAAATTTTACGAATAGGTTATTCTTTATCGCTCATAATATCATAAACCAATGCTCAATTACTAATTAAAATCAAATGCTTTCATATTTGGCTAGGAAGTTCCAATTTACTAAATTTCATGAAATTAAAGAAAAAAATAATACTTTAGCCTCATCCTTTGGATATGCCAATAAAAATAGAGGCAACTATAAACAGGCTTCACTTTGGCTATTCTCAAATATCTCACAGATTTTTGATAAACAAAGTGAATCAAATGAGTATTAAACAAATTGTTTTTTATTTTATTTCATATGGCAAAATATATTTTAACAGAATGCCTTATCTACGTACATTTCAGAAAAAAAGCTAGTATTCTAGAGTACATCTCAACCTCATTCAGCATAACACAAAACTCGTTAAACACATTAGTCAAATTCATCACCTTTTAAAAATATATAAACAAATTGTAAAATTACCACTTACCCACCTTCCCCCATATAAGCTTCTCACATTTTTTTAATATCTTTTCTTTTTTGTATACATTTAAATGTTGTCAATTTTTTCTCAATGAATATTCCTGACGAGGATTTAATTTAATAATAATAATAATAATAAAAAAAAAATAACAATTCAAATTCTGTCGTATAAATTATAACTATCTCATTATATGTTGTATTGTCTAGTTTTGAGTAAATTATTATTTGCGCAATAGCGTTGCCTACAGTAGTATGTTTTTTTTTTTAAATTTCAATCTTAACACGTATTAATCGTTTTTTATGTCATGCTGTTTTTGTTATAATTACAATTACAATATGTTTTGATGACACTGTGCTATTAGGTGGTGACATGGCGTTTGGTTCAAATTATTTATAATCATTTTAATAATATCGTAAACGGCGTGAGTTTGTATTTACATATAATTTACTTAATAACCAAAATTAACATATATAGCGGATTGTCATATTTTGTGACGATGAATGGAGATTAAAATAATTAGATAATTTAACATTATCATTGTTTATGCGTAAATAGTGATAGAATTATGTAAATTTATCCTTTAAAGACTTTTCGATTATTATTTAAATATTCCGGGATGAACAGCTAGGGTTTTTATTATATTGTTATTAATGTATTTTTGTGTGGTCGAAAAGTTTTATGTAACGTATATTTTTTCTTGTCTGGTACCTATAAATAATAATGACGTTTTATCATATTTAACGAATTTCAATTGGTACACCAATTAATAAATCGCGTGTTACAAAATAATTAGATCGCCTGTTTGATAATAATATGGCCGCATCTATAAACGATCAGCTTTATCGGGTTATCAAGTATAATATTTATAAGAAAGGATAAGCTTGACATTGGCTGACAGAAGAAAAGTGTACGGTCTTGGATCTCATAAATCTAAACTGTTTTGGGATTTTAGTGACTTACTATAAAAATGAAATAATGTTATTATACGTGGCCAATTTTCGTCAGTCCATCAAGACCAGCGCATTTATGTCTCTTGGAAAATATGTACTGAAATCACTATACTTTATACGTAGTCCCTTCTAGAGTCTAGTGTTTGAGATTTCCGTAATACAAACAAGAACCATAACACATTTTTCTTATATTTTATACCAATATACATATTTTTTTATTTCCTACCCTTTTTAATCTATACGATCAAGTTGATAATATCCATAAACTATATATTTTATATATTTTATTTCTAAATATAATAAAAATTAAATTAAATTTTAATTTTACATCAATATTTTACTGCAATATATCCTAGGATTGTTCATATCTAAACCGTTCTTATTTATGATAAAATTTAACTTATCACACAAAAATATTGTGTTTTGCTTATTGTTATGCAATGAAATACTCGTAATAAGATTTATAATTTACAAAACAAATTGAAGGCGTGGCCTTTACATATATTCTACCTATAATAATCAAAGTTAATATGAAAAAGTAGCTTTCAATGTTAATGTTTATTAACAATATCATAAATAAACACACACAAACACACACACCGTTTTTAACCAGCTAGGGCGTAATTCTGACACAGATGATATATGTTTAATTATATATTATAAGCTACAAAATACGATCAAGTTTATTCTACAGTCAGGCCTTCAA
>JASXSY010001559.1:0-79513 GCA_034509805.1 Sipha maydis
AGAAACGATACTTCTATTTTTTTCATAATATCTAATTTTATGCTTTTATGTTCGTTAACAAAGTCATTGAAGAATTTTCGGGGTGTTGAAAACTCTCCATAAAACCCCTGAATACGCCACTGGCTCTGTCGTCCGTGTCGGGTGTAAGCCACGTACTGTACCTACTACTGTTTTACAACTATGGATATTATTTTTAATTTCGCTCGTAAACAACTACAATTATCGTTCGTCAATGATAATGACGTTTAATTATTAACAAACATTACTTAAAGTTTAACCTGTAAAGCGTAAAATATAGATATATGGTGCTCGGAGTTTAAGTACGAGCACTCCGACTTGCAATATCAGCTACGTTCATTTCATTGTTTTTCAAATGCAAATAAACGTAAATCGCTCATATATTTATGACGGGCAAACAAAATTATATAATTCAACCGTGAAAGCGGCAGCGGCGTCGCGTCTTGTTTCTGTATATTAACGGTGGGCGCGATCCAAGGGTATTATTGAGTGGTCCCGCACCCTCGGCCGTTTTCGTTCTTGCCGCTCGCGATATTCTTTCGAGTAAATATTGTTCTTGTCGGTCTTGTTGTTATTGTTGTGCACAACGTTCTAATGAAATATTTAGAGCAATTATTACTTTAACGTTCACAAGAAATTTGCAGGTCCAGGCAGAGAAAAAACTTCACCGTCGACCATTTGCGAGTCTTATAATACTCTATATAATTTACTTTTCCGTCAGTTTCTACTCGCACATGTGTATGTGTGTATTTGAGTTATTTTTGCAGTCGTTTAGTGAATTTTGAGAAAACGACGATCGCGAGAAAAAATTAAAATGACCATTTACATATAAATAGTACACAAATAAAAAGTTAATATGAAAAAATAAATAAATAAGTGCTTAAACTGAGAGCATTATTATATTCGTAGTATACCAACGGGTTTCGAATTAAAAATTCAGGTTAAGCAATTCAAGTAATTCATCATCAGGTACAAAGTCAAAAAATGTTGTAGAATTTCGGAAAAATGGTCGATTGAGGAAGTCTACGTTTATATTTTCTGAATTGTATAAACGATCAGAAATATAGGGCCGGGAGGGCTATATATATATATATATATATATACACACACCATCCACTTCCTCTAGGACACCAATCTCACAACCTCCCACAAAGAAGTAACCAAACACTTGGGCAAATGTTCCAGGACAATTCTAATAATATCAGCTATGATCAGGATTTTTTATCTAACGCACATAATTTCAATAACCCCACTAACAACGTTGATTCTCTTGATAATGCACAAATCCATCTGAACTCTCTTTTAATCATCGCAGAACTTGAAGACGCACTACGCAGCTGCAAAAGTAAAAGCCCTGGTCCAGATGGAATTCCATACCTATTTATCCAAAATATACCAAAAAATGCCAAAATATACTTACTATCAATATACAATTCTATATGGAAAAATAAAACATTCCCCAACTCCTGGAGACATGGTTATGTCATCCCTATCTTAAAGCCTGACAAAAAAAAATTTCTCCCTGACAGCTATCGTCCGATTTGTCTGTTCAATACTATATGCAAACTACTCGAGAAGATAATCAACAATCGCCTCATGTGGTTTTTGGAAAAATCCTCATACTTCACCCCAGAACAAAATGGTTTCAGAAGCAATAGAAGCACCATCAAAAACCTGTTAAATATCAAAAACAAAATCCAAACGGCTATACAGAATAAACAAAAATTAGGAATTTTCAGTTTTAAAATTACCAAGGCATACGACACAGCTTGGAGGCCAAGAATTATTTATTATAAACTCAACCAAATTCTGTCCAAAGGAAGCATTCATAAATAATTTCCTCTGCAATCGTACCTTACAAGTGATAACACCCAACTCTCTATCTGACCCTTTCATGCAGGAGAACGGCGTATCCCAAGGGTCCACTATTTCAGTAACGTTATTTCTAATCGCCATCAATGACATATCCCAAGGAGTCCGCAACTCTAACACGGTTAAACCAATCACATGGAAACTCACAAATCCAATGGAAATTATCCGACCAATGCTCTATCTACACCGCAGAAGCCCTGGCTGCCCTCAAAGCAGTTGAGTTTGTTACAAACAGCACTGAAGTTAACCAGGCCATAATTCTTAGTGATTCCCTTTTTTAGCCCCTTATCAGTCTCCAGAATCAATAGAAACCCACTGACATTGCTAGAAAAATACAAAACTCACATATAAGAGCCTTCCTCGTTGGCAAACACATATCCTACATGTGGATACCAGGACACTGCAATTTAACAGGCAACGAACGCGCCGACATGGCCACGAAACTCACCCATTCGTCTACTGATTTCCTCTCAATCCCGGACTTTTCATACCAAGACGTAAAAAGAACTATAGCCATAGACATACATGATCAATGGGAAAATAAATGGGTTAAACTAACATCTAAATTACATGAGGTCAAAAGAACCACCTTCCCTTGGCCTTTCTCAGAAAACACTACAAGGAAAGAGGAGACCTCCATTACCCGCCTAAGGATTGGCCACACCCATATAACCCATCAACACCTAATGAGAAAGAAGAAGACCCCTTCGTCTGTACCTGTTGTGGTACCTACCTTACCGTAAAACACATCTTAATGGAATGCCGGAATTACGATACGGACAGGAGAAACGCTGGACTACCAGAACACCTCTCCGAGTCATTAAACCCAGAACCAAGCAACATAAAACGCATGTTATCATTTATTTATAACACTTATCTTATCAACATAATTTAAAAATTGTAATATTCTTTCAAAAATTGTCCTATTTACTGTATATTAATGTAAAATAACTATGTATTGTCAGTCCAATGGCCATAGTAGTCACGGACTTAGTTAATAAAAAAAAAAAAAAAAATTCTACAACAATAATTGTTTTATATAAGAATAACAAAATGGTTTCAATAATAAATACTGGATCGATGGGACGTATTATAACGGGTGTACGTGTGTGCATTTGACGTTTGTTAAGATCAATGGTGACCCTCACACTGAAACCGTTGTCACTACACAGTCATGTAAACACCCACTTAGACACACACACACACACACACACACACACACACACACACACACACACACACACACACACACACACACACACTCACACACTCACACACACATACTGCAGATAATAAATATATATACTGTATTTTGTAGAATAGATAGTTGCTCTTCTGGCCGATGACGATAAATCATAGTATAGTATATTTGAGCTGAGCGAAGAAAACTGTATCCTTAAATTGCGTACGAGTATTATCCGATCTTTTTTACCGATGAAAACAATAACTACAGTCATCATGAATAGAATATAATGTTCAAGTTGGATGTTTGCGAACCGATAAAAAACACAACGCAACACAACGCATTCCGAGTTGCATATAATATTAATATGGCATCCGTGCGATCTTTTAGACCTATTGCATTTTTCTCCTTGACACAACAGTTATAGTATAATAATATACTACTGCTGACTTGTCGTTAGCGAGGTAAAAACGAAAATGTATAATAAAAATAATGAAAATAATATAACAAACGTATAAAATAAGTCTCGATTTAAGTATTATTAACGTCAGTACGCACAAACAAAGAAAAACCACATTAATGTAAATTTTAGCTACACAGCTGTATAATGCGACAATTAACATAATCTAAATTTTGGATGACGCATGAATTAACATTATAAATGTATAAACTATGTTATGTGTATACATTTCGGATAATAAACTGAATAGATGTAAATAAACTCTTTGATGATGAGTCCCTATATTAATTTCGTGCAATTATTGTTGTTGTTATACAATGTGATTAGAATATTATTTTATAACTTTAGGAAAAAATTATTAAATTGGTAAACTTAGAAATGGCTTGTAAAAGTCAACACTTGCGTTTGTTATACGATTTACGAAATTTACGAAATTTACGAAACGCACATTATTATTATTATTATTATTATTATTATTATTATTATTATTATTATCATTATAGCTTTGAGAATTAAACCGTTTTATTCAACTTATTAACCACTATATGTTTTGGCGCAGCAAGGATGAAAAGACCCAAATAGAAGGAATTGAATCCCAAAACTATTCCGATTTATCTTCAGTCGTAATAATGGCGTTTTTCTAAATGGAAACGTCAAAAGCACATTTTCAAAAGGTTTTAAATTGATTTTTGTTTTGTTTTTATTAGGGTTCGATTGTTCTTTCGGATATTAGATCTGGCTTTATAGCGGGCTATTCCGTAGTATTTCCTATCGGAATGATGTATTATTTCACAACCGTATATTATAATAATATATCATATAATATGCACGTGATTTAAAAATAAGGCATTATTCTTCGTTGTACAATTTATTATCGTTTTATAAAACTTATAACACAAAAACGCAACGATGCATGTTCACGTGTATTTATGGTATAGTATTCTGCAAATGTATTATTATGATATCAATTATTATAATCCATCATGTATTTTATCTAATTCATACATACATAGTGTATAAAATATCAAAACGTTCAAAACATTTAAACGACATGGTACATATGGTCAATAATAATATTCTAGACTTCTCGTGTAAAAACACGAAACACATCTAAGACTATAAAAAAAATATATAAAAATAAATCACCAAAATATCCAGCCTGTCGTTAATTCCGTTTAAGGTAGAAAAAACTTTCCAGGAAATTCTCCTAGTTCGTTAAAAAGACACTAAAACACAGGTGTCTACAACTGCAATTTTACTTTTTTAGGGTTTATTCAATGGACAGTCTCGTTCCGCACACTTGCTTATCATACTGATATATTACAGAATGTAAATTTTCATTTTTTTTAAATTAAATAAAAGAAAAAATTAAAATTATACTAAACAAGTGAACGAATCTTTCACATTTATAGATATTTCAAAATATTCAATATATTATTGACTTATATTAGTATTACTGTATATAATATATCCTATACAATATGAGTGAATGTATTTGTGTGTAAACACAAAATCAGAATTGGTCTAGAACGAATACGATTTGCGATTTAAGGCGTACCACGTGTTTTTAAGTCGGAAATATATTTCGTTATTGTGAGGATTGTGTAAAATACATTTTCTTGGAATCCAATCGGGCGTCGAATAATAATGTTGATGCGAGTATTTTTCTTTTTCTTTCCTCCTCGCTATTCTTCTTTGTCGGATATTTTCCACCATCACGCGCCCGTCTTCTCGTTTTGATTCTATATAACCAAAATCAAAGGAACCGGAAAACGGTGGACCACAAAGTTCGAGTGCTAATGATATTTAAACGTCAAGATCACGTTGGGGCTTCAAGTTCACAAAAGCAATGCTATTGCTATATAACTATATTATAAGTTTATCCAGCAAAGATTTCTTCTTTACAGCTACAAGAAGATTGGGTTAAGTGTGTCGCCAGAAGGGCACTTTCCTCTCCTCCTATGAATATACATATACATTCAGCCGTTCCTTGTTATTGATTCTTGAACTTATAGCCCAAAAACTTGCCAAAGTTTAATAACTCATCAATCACGAGCATAGATTTTTGTAGGGTAACTGCACAGGTGTAGGAGATGGAATGAAAAATTGGAGAGGAAAAACAATTGTTGGCTATACTACAATAATGGATATTTGCAACATTTGCATACAAATCAGTGTATACGCTTGGATAAAAATTGTTTACCAGGAAACTGGTTGAAATCAGTTTCGATGAAAAATGGTTTAGTAAATAATCTCCCTATCACACCCCGTGTATACGACGTACACTGAGCCAGAAATTATTCAATACCATGTGGCAAATCTAACAGAATAATAATAGAAAGTTAAAATCCACTAGATGCGTTGTGAGTTGATTCAAGTTAAATAAATTATTTACATCAATATCAAACTACGTAGAGCATCGAAGCAAGATAATATTTTGTTTCATTTTGTGTTATTATGTAACCTACATCACAATTGTTTTTAGACATTTTTAAGAAATTTTTTACAACATTTACTCTGTAAAAACATTTTTTCACCATTTGATTTTAAATTACATTTTTTATATATGTATGTCTATGTGTACGTGTGTGCATGAATATGTGTGTATTTTATAGAGAATTATATACAATAATTTTTCAAAACTTTTTTAATTACATTGGTTTTTTTATTCTCATGATCACGTTTTTAAAATTAAATTGGAAAATTAATGTGAAATGTTTGTAGTAGTTTTTTTAGTGTGAAGTTTAATTATAAAATAGAGTGAACATAAATATTTAGGTGTTCTGTAATTCAATATGATCAGAAAAGAAAAACACTTTTAAAAATATATACACTTTAAATTCAATAGATTTTATCTGCTAAATATGCAAAATATAAATAGTGGAAATAATTAATTTAGTTTAATATATTTATTATATTTTCGATGAAAACACGCATAAATATAATAATATTGTAATTAGCTTTTTAAGAACTGCGTATTATAATAACGTCTAAATATTTACCTTATTGTGAAACTTCAGCCTAATAATATAATATATTAAACGTGTTTGAAAACTGAATTCTATTGTTTTCCATTAAATCATTAAAGTGAAAACTTTAACCAAACAAAAAAAATGTACGTTGAAAACAATTTCGATACCATGGGCCTGATGTATATATATATAGTAAATTCTTCCCTGGTATATAATTTCACCTTTTTTGAAGACTAACAGAAGCTAACTTGAAGTTGTTCGAGGTATCTTCCGATATTATGTATACTCATCGAGTACTTTGTTCAATTTTCTTCTTTTTTTTTTTATAAGAAGGGAGAAACATTTTTTGTTTCCACTTTTTTCACTCCTCTATTTATTAGAAATAATTGAAGAAAGTTTTCGTTAAATTTCTTCACATTCTTCACATCTTTCATCACATTGGGTAAACACAATACGTCATATGATGTTATACATATATATTGTATATATTGATGCTTATCTAGATGCTTAAATGTTGGTATTTTTATTTTAAACTCATCTTGAATACTAATGAAAATTGTTGATCAAATTTTTTGATAAAAAGTCAAAAGGTACTAATGTAAAAGTAATATTGATTTTATAAAAGAGAAGCAATTAATTGATATATACATATGCGCATTTTACTTTATTTTTTATTAGAAAACATACACAAACACAAGCTTAAGAGCAAAACGCATAAAATATTTCGTTGTTTATTATATTATGTTTATTTTAACGCTATGTTATAAAAATGTCCAGTTTCTAAATTACGCCTGAAAGTTTAATCGAAAATCACCCATAAATAAGTTTATTAACGACAGCGCAGTATACTTGTGACGAATTTTCGAACAATAAAATGTCGTAAAATGTATGAATAAATACATAAAACAGAATACGAGTTTTTGATGAGCTGTATAATAAAGCGACGTTAAATTTAACGTATTATTTTTTTTCAGCGTATAAATATCGAAGTCACAAAAAAGTATATAAATATTTTTTTGGTTATTTATTTATTTTTTTTTACTAAATTCGTGGCTTAATGTCTTGTATTTATTTCGTCGTCTTGAAAACTAAAATTCTGACAAAGCGCTTAGTATAAAGTTTGTCATTTGATTATTCAATTTTTTTTTTTTTTTTTAGTCAACACTAATGAGACATAATATGTTTAACCCCGTTGATCGAATAATTAAACAAAAATCATCAATAACGCGGTTTTTACGATACAAGTAAATAATATACAAATACTATACTTGCTTACGGCGCGCTTATAAGCATATGTGTACCACAATAGATAGTATTGGTGCGAACACTGCAGTCTTCGAACCGAAATATTGATGACTAACCCGGTTTTAAATCGCACTGCCGGGCCGTCGTGTTAAATTAATAGGTTTTTAACATGTCTCGCGTGACGAAGGGATTATTTTTCCACTCAATAATCCGCAGGACAGTAAACACTCCATGGATACTTTATCTCCATGAGCGCGTTAATTTTGTTATCAAATGGTATAATATTTATACGTAAGCTTATGATAACACACACATATATATATTGTTAATTTTTTTTTTCACTGTCACAACAGCTCGCAAAACAAATTGAACCATTGCGTGCGTATAGGTCACAGTACGCACATATACACACACAAATATACACACACATATACACTCACCTATACGTATAGAGAAGCGTTGATGTGTTGCAATAAACATCCCCTAGAGAGAACGCGTAGGTATATATAGAATAGTACAATATATATATATATACGCTGTAGCGAAATAAATACAATGATTAATTGGTAGGAACGATAAATGGCCGGTAGTGTGTTAGGCCGTGGATGAAATGGAGCAGGGATTGGGGAGAGCGATTGTGAAATGAAATAAAATGAAACCATTCACGTCAATGAAAATTTACAAATATGCGTGCACGGAAGAGCTGAGAAAAATAAATTCGATTCGCATAGAGCATAGAGCAATGGAGTAATGCATCATGTTAATGTATGGTACATATTATTATACAATATCGAATCAGATGACCGATACGACGGTTGCAAACACAGTGACGTAATTTTAATCAATTTTAGAGGTAGGCATGCCGAATTGAAAGCAAATCGAATTTTTCTCTATAAACGACACAATTCTTCGAAGAATAATCTACGTGACTGGGAGGAGGGGACCCAAACTAACTGGGTAAGAATCTAGTTTCTGTTCACGTTAAGCGAGCGTGATTTTCTGTTATTAATGAAATATTACGACGGTTACAAAACATAATAATAAAGGTAATGCGTTATGTATGTTTGAATCAAATGAATAACATATTTCAATTAATCATCATAATCATTCGGATCACTGGGTTGTGAGAAATTTGCCGTTCCACGGATTCATAACGGTTGGCGGTGTTGGTTAATACGACATAAGTGTTTTTATATCGATAATTCCTTTAAATCCACAGATTAAAGGTATTGGTTGCGTATTAAAAAACGAAGAGTGGTCAACTTGCTTTAGTTGTACGATAAATAGCCAGTATGCTATATATGAACGCTGGCGTAAAACTACGCGTTAATCTTCTACTGACGCAATGATATTTGTCGTGTATATTAATAAATTAAATCTCATAGTATGAAAAACAAAAATTTCTCAGTGGCAGGATGGGACAACCCATCTTTCTCTTTCTCTCGCCCACACACACTCACACACATTCACACACACTAGATGTGCCATTGCGATGTAGTATATTATTGGTTCTGATGGAAAATTAGTGTCGATGGACGTAAATCTACACAACATAATGTAATAAAAGCGTCAATGTCTCGTTCCACCACTGAGCACAACACAATTATTATTAGTACTGATGCAGTGTTGCGTACACATAATACATAACTTAATATAGAAAATAGTAAATTCACGTATACTCGTATAGAAGAATATACAGATAATAGTCATGGAAAAAATTACGTCTAAGTAGAAACATTTTTATACATGTATACAGATATAGGATACCGATTTTTGTATCGGCAATTAACATTTTTAATTTTTTTACTTTTTACTTTTTCAATTGTGTTTTGTTTAGGGGGACACATGTATAACTTTAAATAAAAAAATTATACTACTCAATAATCATTTAAAAAAAAAATAATTTTCCAATTTTTCTTGTTGTATAAATTTAACTATAGCCAAATTGTATAAGATATTATTGTAAAAAACTATAATGTAACTTACGTAAATATCCATTGAACGTTTCCCGAGTAATAGCCATTTAAATTCCTAAAAAAGGAGTGTAAAATATTTTAGTTGTACCTATTTTTATTAACAGTTATAACTATAAATGGTTAGTGATGGGTCACTTCGTGCGCTATTGTATGTAATATTTTACAGATTTAATAACCGAAAATGGTTTTTTTTAATGTACAAATAATCTGAAATAACGATTGTGATACGTATCTGTTCGTATCGGAATTTAAGAACATTTGTAATCAAAAGCGTAATAAAAAATTAAAAGTAAAAAAATTGCAATATTAACCGCCGATATAAATATCGGCCGAACACGATGAGACACTTTGTATAAACGACGGGACCAAGTTTTCAGTTTGATCAAACAACATGATAACGTCTTCGCGTTTATCTATACACACACACATACACATATGCTATCATGAATATTCGGCTCGTGGTTAGAAATTATTATTATTATTAGATTTTACCTTGTCCGTGAGCCATACGTATTTACATAATCATTGAACCCACGCTTGTGCTGTGCGCTTAGTACAATCATGTACACGACAACTTATGCAACGAACGTCGCATGGATTATAATCTCACATCTCACCCGACGATTGATGTCGCATGCGTTCTTTAGTTCAGTGTTGCGTAATCTTCTTCGATCCACGACACTCGAATTAAGTAATTTCGACGAAACAACCCCTTCGTCTTATAATATACGTAATGCGTCACATTTTCGTTTGGTGTTTAACTATTGATGACTCTCTGTTAGAATTTTGTGAACCTCTTGGGAACCACTGCTCCCAGGCATTAGCCCTTTCAATACGATATAATATGCGTTTATGTTTCCAATTCGCGGTGGATCGTGTTTTATTAGAATATCAACTGTGGGGGTGGTATAAGTACAACGGTTAATCGATTGACAATATAAACTTCCACAAGACGTGCCAAATATGCTTTCATGCCGGCGAACCGGTTGACCTGTCCAATAGCGCTTAATCGTACGACCACCGTTTGCAGGTCTTCTTATATTTTTTTCTTTTTCAGTTGACATCAAGTAGTGAACTATTTTTAGCGCGTCATTTATAAATAATAATGTATTATATCCTAGACAAACATATTAACTCCGTTCAGAATCGTTATTCATACAATAATATCTATCATTGCATTCAAATTTAACAAATCCATTTTAATAATGACCTATTCTATAAACGAGGTGCACTCCACCCCCAACTGTACAGCAGAGCGAGGCCATCCGGTTCTTTTTTGTATTATTATTTTAATACTTATAAATACATATATTTCATAATTGACATTAATCTTATACTATTAGTATTAAAATAACACGAGATTGGGATCTTGATGTTTCGAGTATCGTATAATCGAAACTGGCTGTAACCCTATGACTTGACACATACACCGAATACCGATCCTTACGTAAATCTCTATCGGTATCAGAAAACTTTTTATTATTATTACAGTAAATATATTAACATACATTTCCATAAATACAGTATACAACATTTTTTTTCTTACATAATACACTAATATCGTGTGCTAACCATTGAGGTTATCATCACCGACAACTGTATACACTCGACCAGTCGAATCCAGTCGCAATCTATCAATTCTAACCTTAAAAAAACATTTTGTCGTCTCAGCAGTGTAGTAAACCCATCCGGTCACATATTTCCTTATAATAAAATATAATATCATAAGCACGTCGGGGATGGAACCTGTGCCAATATCCGTGATACATGGGACCTCGACACGCATTCAAGACTTTTTCCTTTTTCCTTATGTACAACCTTCGGAGATCACGTAACGTCGGTATAGGATCTGTATATATACGGGTTGACTATACAAGTATATCAGAACTAACTTAACTTTGCCTCGACCGAGTCGATCTAGATTCAAGTCCTTGCGACTTGAAACTCTAGACCCTCGTTATCAGTTTTTATCTTATGTTTAGTATCAAATTTTGTATTTTATATTTAATTAAATAAAAGTTTATTTAGTTTCTCAAATACATTCTTGTGCACTTATTCAACATCTTCTACCATAATAACCAGCAGACGACAACGAAGTCTCCGTCATTAAATAAATAGTACGAGCGCGACAGCATTCAGCACCGGGCTCGCTACAGCAGTAATGTATCAAAAGCCCCTAGCACGATGTATCCATGCGTACATTACGTCGTCATAGACAAATCGCGTTCATTTAAATCGATCACCTTGGTTCGGAAGTACTTCGATCGTCGCATGTATATATTATAGACAATAAATTAATGAATATAGTTTTAGTGTTTCTCCACCCAAGATGTTTCCGATTTCACAGTGTTTACCAAGAATCCGCTCCTCTGTACGCGTATTGAGAGCGATTTGATTACTCAAACTACATTTTAGATCCCTTCGCGCGTATTGTATTTCATTGTTGATTCATTTCGGTAACCTCGGATTCACGATAGCTTCGCATTTTTTCCACCAGCCGTGCGTCGTGGCAACACAGACTTACCGATGTTTTCAGATATATTCAAGGAAAAAATAATGAGAAACAAACAAAAGACGAATATTAAGTAAAAAAGGCGGTAAACGAGTAATTTCAATTGCGGTTAGATGAGGCCTGCGTTTCGTCCGAGAACGAAATTTTCCTCCCGCAAGCGCCTCGTACATACAATGTTTTCCACGCATCTTATATTTATAAAACTAAGGCACTGACAATTAGTAAAAACGGAAGAAGCCTGACTGTTAAAGATACCGTTGCAGTACCAGTACAGGGCAAACTCATCTACCCCAAGTGTTTGACATTTTATTTCGATTTTAGACATAAACGTATACTATTCGACTGTTGTTAATTTAGATTTTAAAACTCCCCGTGTACGAACTCAACAACGAATACCCGTCCAAAACGATAATCACCATAGGTTTTCGAGTGATGCCCATAAAAATGTAACTTCGATAATGATACCGACTATATCGCAGTTTATATAAAATATGTGTAATTACTTTTGCTGATCAGTTAGTTTTATTCGCTACCGTCATACTCGAATGTGAAATCGCAATCGCAAATAGTAACGTTTCCGCAAAACATTATACAAATTATGTACACCGGGAAAATCGTAAAAGCATGCCGAAAATTATCAATATTTTCTCGATACATTGATTACAGCGATACTTTAGTAAACAATCATATTCAAATTCGATTTCAAATTTCGAATTTAATTTCAATTGTCATCGGTTAAATAGTGCATAATCAATTACTGCGTTTGCAACCACATACTAAATATCTATTTTTATCTATATGATGTTTATGATGCAACCGCAGATTTTAGTTTGTCACTATATTATTGAAGAAAAATTAAACTCGAGTTTTGAATCCAACGAGTTATGTTTTTTGAGCTTAAAAATGTACATAGTGCCCTTAGACTGGAAATAATTTGATTAATGAACCTCACGCAGTATATCCAATAAACGTTTATTTTTTATTTCTGTGATAAATTATTATTATTAGAATTAGAATTTTTCAGTAGTTATTTCAAATAATTTATTTGAAATGAAAAAAGCTTTTATCAACAGTTGAATAATGTTCAAAAAATCCCATCACATCGTTTAGGAAACAATGTTTTTAAAAAATATCAAATTTATTACATTTTTAAAACAACCGTTTTATCAATCAAAAATACTATATATGAAGTTAAAAAAAAAACAAATAAATGTAGATTAAAATTTGTTAAAATTAAAGCAGTTTACTTTTTTGATTTGACTGAAAATATTATGTATTACTAAAAAATAAGAATGAGGAAGATTTTTATACTTGAAATAGATTTGTATGCAATGCTTTGATTTGATATCAATTCAAAATTTAGTAATCGGTAGTTCATACTTAAAAATTTTATTTTTTTTATAAAAAACGAAGTATGCAAAATATTCAATTTGACGATTCTGTTTAAAACTGTTTTTATAATAAGTTAATATCAAATACAAAATATAATTTCCTAAATCAGAAATGGATTAAAATATATAAATCTATATTTTACCCAAAGGAACATTAATACCTATTAAAAGTATTCAAATTTTTAAATATTTTCGACGATAGAACGTTTATTTTCATGAATGCAATTTTTTAACCAACAAGAAAATATTACCAACCGAATACAGTATGAAATATTGAATCATGAAAAGAATTTCAAAATTATTATAACTATAAACGTTGATCTCTAGTGAAGTGTTGTTGGTTAATGGTTCGAACGAATTGCACTATGGATCTCGGAGTTATTCCTCGGTCGAATGAAAACGGCCGAATGAGTTTAGCATGATAGCAATCAACCAACGAACGCACCAACAGGCCGGAGATGTCATTGGGACAATTCGTCCGAATCGTTAGGTTTTATGAGTACAACTCGTCGCTGATAAACATGATCTATGTGGTTGAAAATAAAAGGACAAAACACCCATCGGTGCATTTGGATGGATAAATTCGACGCAAGCATATAACAGAATCATAACATTATGGAATAACTGAAAAAATTGATGAATCAAAGATTTTAAATAAGGTATGCTCAATCGCTAAAATAATTAACAAACAATCAGACAGTTGGACAATCGATTTTCTTTTGTTAATAATATTTGTAACAGTAGTAGTATTCAAATTATTTAAAAAAAAAAAAAAACTTCTCATTAGATATTTAGATCACGTTTATATAAAGTAGCTTGAATTAATAATGACTATGGGAAATAATTAAATAGTTTAACCAAAATGTAGTATAAAATAAAGTGTGATTCAGTCAGTGAAATTAACAAGAGTTGTTGGCCGCCGACGAAAATGTTACTTCTAGACGTGATCGGTTATATACATTTGAGGAAACATTTACTTTTGAAATATCAATCAATTGAATAATCGCTTAAACAGTTTAATTGAATGTGGTCACTTAATCGGTGGTGAATATTTTTACAATTAATTGGTGTATAAATCGATAGATTTAAATAATCGAATAGCTTTAATTTAACCAAAATACAACATATACCTTTCGTAATAATATTTCAAATGTCAGAACAGTTGGAATTCTCTTTTTTTTTTGTTAATTTCCGTATCAATCGCCATTACAAATTGTGATCGTAAACCCCCCATCACATCGGACGTACGTGCATACAATACGATTTTAGCATTTGAAAACAAAATATCACCACCACTTCAGTGATCTGTACAAGAAACATGGTAATGATATTAGTCAACTTTAACGGCGGACGCGCAAAGCAAACGGAGCAAACGGTTGTGCGTAGCTGCAAGGAGAACGACATAGAACGTGTTTAGCGAAACAAAAGTGTATGTATTGTAAAAAAACGGATCCGGTGTTCGTCTGTGAAACGACTGACGCGTCTGTTACAGGGCAGGGTTTTTTTCTTCTTTTTCCGCCTCTCACGTAAATGTGTGTTGTTTTCCGTGAGACCGAGAGTTTTAATTTATATCCGTGTTAGCACGTTTATTTTTCTCCCCGAAACACCCTTCCGTCCCGTGTCATCTATGTATTAACGTATAACTTCAGACGCGACTCACATCAGTCAGCGAACAGTCATTTTCGAAACGGATAGCCGTAAATCGTACATCGTAAAAACGCCAAAAACACACGCTCTCGAAGTAAACGGCATACGCGTGTAAATATATATATATATATATATGTTTGTGTGTGTGTAAATATAATAGCGGTCTATGGTTATATTATGCGTCGTCGGAGTACTGCATTTTCTTGTGGCTAAGCAGTTTTATTAACCCTCCGAGTGCACTATACTTCTCCCGTGGTAATAGAGAAGGTGCGGCAGAGGTAGTACTTTAATAATTATGGTGTTCAACCAGTGTATCAGCTGGATTCGAACAATAACATTGGCATTCGAGGTCTCGTTAGAAATAATTTTTGCATGCACAGTTGAAAGCGCTTTCGAAAAAAATTATGTACATTTGAAACATGTGTAATGATGTTCGAAACGTATACTCGACGCCACCTGAGAGTGAAATATGACTAGCAATAATTGAATGTTGACGATGGGGGCTTATTTTCATAATCTACTGAAAACAATATACTTTTGATAGGTAAAAGCACAGTAGTTACAATCGATAATAAAGTAACAAACAACTTTGTTTTTCATAAAATAATTTCATAAATAACTCACTGGGATAATTTTTCTTTTTTTTTTTTTTTACAAAATCCTTTGTCTTGTCAATGTTTTTCGTTTTCGTAATATTCTCATTGTTCCCTAACTGGATGTAGACAATTTAATCCCTATATCACCCATTAGCCAATATTATATTTCTCGGTCAACTTTTTACACCATTTCATTTTTCCGATAATATTCAAAACTAATACTAGTACCTTATTTAATAATTAATGATTTGATTTACTTACTATTCAGCTTTTTTTTTATTTTCTGTTACACTCTAATAATAAAATCATTGAGAAGCATAAAAAAAAAAATTAAAAAATAGAAAACAGTTCTATTTTGTGCCTACAAATTCAAATGCTAAACAAACATATTTTTGGGTTACTTTTTACAAAAAAAAAATCAACTATACGACATATTCAAATTCATTTTATATTCTGAATAAACATAAAAATATATTGGCTTTATCCTCATATAATTTTTTTTTTCTGTATTTATGTACACTATTTCAACCAAAATAACTTTTCCATAAAAAATATCCGATATAAAATATTATCTAATTAGTACTTTAAAGAAAGTTATTATAGAATTAATTGAATTAGACCTCTTAATACACGTGTCACGGATTCGCATGTCACGTGAAATATATGTGTTTATTCAATATATATATATTCGTTTTTATTATGACAAAATAAATAATTTTGTGTTAAGTACTTGCATTTTTATAAAATATTATTAATATATATTAATATAGAATTAAAATGAGGTTAAACGTTTTTATTTTAGATTTGACACGTGATACTTGATACGTGAATTCCACGAATTCACGTGTATTAAAGGCTCTAATTTTAATAATTAAGTAAACTGACCAAATATCGAAAATTCCTAATCTACTGTAGTTTTCCTCTACATCAATCCCCTTTAGAAATACAAACTGATCCACCACTCATTATCATTCAGAGTCATTTTTTTCGAGAGTAATACTACCTACATTAGTTTCAAGTTTAAAAGATCAATACAGCATTACAATCCCCTGAATCACACCCGACTGCGTGGTGTCTCAGCCAACCTAGGAGTGTCGCCTTTTCTTATGTCCAAAGAGAAATTTAAAATTAAACAATATATTTTATAAACTTAAAATATATTTTTACAAGACAAAATCATTGAAATAAACCAAAATTGTTTGCTCTTTAATTATGGATTCCTGTAGTAAATAGAATTAATTAATAAGAGCAGCATATTCTATAAAACATTGAAGTGACAGTATTCAAAATCATCTTTAGTTTAACTAAATTACAGTCTGTCTGCTGTTATTAAAAAATAATAATAATACTGTAGTTCTGATCGATAACTTTATCTATGTCCAGTGTTTATAATAATCTTTACTTCAGACCCTTTTAATCATACATTAGTTATAGTTACTAATTAAACGCTGAGCCACAAATCCACTCTGTTTGTTTTAGAAACCATTTTACATATGAGGGCTCTAGTTTCAAAGTGTACATTCTCCATTGCTCAACAGTAGTTACGTACTGATGTACGTTTTTAAAGAAACTTGTACAAGGAGATTGTACTTTTTGAAACTAAATACAATTTTAATCTTAAAATACACTGAAGATAGCTCCTTTTGCTCGAAAATAGTGAATTATTCGAATTCAGTGCTGACAATTGAATATGTTACGAGATCTATCTCAGTTTCCATGAAAAATGGAGAATATACACTTTGAAACTAGTGTCCTCATATACAGAATGCTGTACACACAAAAACTCCATAAGGTTAAAACTGTTATATAAGATCAATGTTTCGATGAGATAAGACAAAATAAATCGTTTTCTAATTTTCTAATACAAAAATCAGTTATTTTTTTATCGTTTTAAAAGAAACAACTAAATAACATATTTTCTCACTTGATTTATCATTCTAATTTTTATCGAAATAATTTATGATTTTCATTAATTACATGATTTTTTTAAATTTTAATAATTTGAAAAAATAAAAATATGTTTCGAATGCTTCGGGTCAAGAAAAATTTTGTATAAGTATATTGGCTATGGAAGTAACTGTTCAAAAAATTGCTTAAAATTATGACTTCATCACTAGTGGAGATTCGTTTATATAGCTTCAATCACGTTTGTTGCATATAGTTTATTATTTATATAGAAACATCTGATTTTTACTACGGAGATACATTTATAATAAAAAATTTAATGGTATTCAAAAATATTCTATAAAACAGAAAATATCGTTAAAAATAACAATTTTACTATACGAAAGTTTCACTGTATTATATGCGTGGATTATGCTGTGCAAACATGTAAAAAAATAAATAACACTGTGAAAAATATCTTGTGATTAAAAATAATAAGAAAATGGATTTAACGAAATAGAAGAAAAAAACATTAAGTAAATTTAAAAAGTATTGAATCATAAATTTAAAAAGTAATATAATATTTTTTAATAATATGTACAACCTGCTGCTGTATACAACTTAAAAGCCTCGCAGTAATGAAGATGTATAATATGCGAGTACGACTAACATCACGTAGATTTACTATAATATTATGTATTCCGTGCTATCGTGTATATATTTTCTACAATATTATATTCACGGTCTGTAAAGCATAAATAATTTCCGAGAAAACTCGAACCAACCGAGCCAGGTCTAGTAACTATGTACAGTGCAATGTGGGAATGACCGTCTTACGCGTTTTCCGTGCGGGTTTCCGAAGCTCTTAAAGAATTAAGTTCATTTATAATTATTATTATTATTATATGTATATGATAAGTATAATTTTAAAAATATCTTTGTAAATAAATAATAATTGACAGTTAAATTTAACGTTGTAGGCAATTGCACATACAATATAACGCGCGTAATGAACCTAGTCCCACTATCGATATTACTTACCTATTCTGCATGTTTGTATGCGTCTGTGATTTGGCACTATTATAAATCTTCGATTTTATATTTATGACTCACATTCTAGAGAAAAAAACTAGTAATCATTCTCCAATCCGATGTTGTAATGTTTAATGATAATACTTGCATACGGTAAATGATAATTATATTACTATTTTTAATTTTTAATATTAATAACCGTAATGCGATTTGGGTTTTTATCTCCTCCGAAAAAGAGTTAGTAGATTATAATAATAATGATGATAGTGATAATAATTATTATAAGTGTAAATTATCTAGTTTTTCGAAATTGATTATTAGCAATATTATAAAAATCATTACCATAATTACATTTTCAATTCAAAGATTAATACATTTGATAATAGTTTTACTAAAATTAATTTATTCTTTAAAAAATAACGATAATTTACATCGTAATGGGCATGTAATTTTATCATTATAATATTATTATATAATAATATAGTAGTATAACACTTTATATTATAAATATAGAAGAAAGCTCTTTATGAGATATTTGTAATACAGTGAAACCTCTATATAGTGGACAGCCACGGGGAATTAAAAATTGTCCACTATAGAGAGTTGTCTACTATATCATGTATATGTCACTATTGAGAAAACCTATTACGCATACATTTATATGCGCATACATTTTTGCCGGGGAATTTAGAAGTGTCCACTATTGGGAAGGGTCCACTATTGAGAGGTGTCCATTAATAGAGGTTTCACTGTAATAATAAAATCGAACTATGTCACCATTATATGTATCTACGGATATGGTTATATTTAACCAAATTAATTAAAATTACATTTTAAGATTATTTTTGGAAAACAAAATTGATTTAAAATTTTAAAATAGTTGCGTTTAATTTGCTTGTAAAAAATTATTATCGATTTCACTCATTAATAATTACAACCCGTCCAGTTCTGCCGAATTGCTTCTACATTAGTTATAGACCGGATTTATTTAATAATTTTATAAAATATGAATTTTTTAAAGCGTATAGAAATCATAAAAAATACATAAAAATTATAATAAAGTATTATTATATATACGTATGTCTGATATTTTATTATTATTCGAAAATATAGCACTAATTAGATGTGTGTATATTTCAAACATTATTTAATTTTCAAATTTATAATTTTTACGGTGACTGTAGTGGCAGCATGCTATAAGATTAAACTAGTCGATCGTCACAGAAATCTTCGTTCAAAATAGTAGATGGTTTTATTTTAATTATTCGCAAGAGTTCGCCCGATTAATCAACCTAATGACCTGTTTTCTACATTCTAACAACCCCGTTTTCAACGTAATTGTATGTCTTTACAACAATTCGGTTTAATTAAAGACTATAACGCACACTCTTCAACTCCCCCTAATACATTTCCTGTTTAGTATTTAATATAATTCATAATACTATACTAACCAAATTTATACATTTTATGAAGTAGCACATGCGTTTATATAACTACCGGAACATAGTAACCATATTTTTATTAATATTATTACTTTTACGATATTTAAGTAAATATACTATTTGTTTCTCCATAATTGTTATTTTCATACAATTATCTGTCTATTGGAGCAAGATTAACCAACCAAGATGGTTATTGAGTTTAATTATAATATTATATTCATACTTTCCAGTATTGAAAATGTTTAAAAACATGAAAGTTTTATTTAGATTTGTACTCTGACAAATTTTTAAAATACAAATAATGTATTTAAAAATTAAGTTATTTAATTTACTTAGGTTTCTACATCCATCATATACATTTAATACAAATAACAAATCTTTTTCTTTCTAATTAGGTTATAAATCATCGAACTTAAAAATAAATACTTATAAATATCTGTCCATCCGGGATCCGATCATTAGTTATAAAAAAATGCATGAAATGAAAAACAAAAAAATTTCGAACTTATTATATATATAACCGATAATATGTATACGTGTACCAGTCGATACACTAGAGATACTTATAGAATGGTCACCAATTATTATAATATCCTACTATTTTTACACAGGGTTTAATTGTCAAAGATGGAATATATTTTTGTAGTTTAATACCTTCAATGCAGTATTTCATTAACACTAATTAATACATAAACATTTATTCCAATCGTTTTCGAACAATCCAATGCAGGAGTCCCCAACTTTTTCAAACAAATACGCTACATTCGAAAATTTAACTATCTGATGATCGACATTAGGATATTTATTTTGTGAAAAAAAAAATTTAATTATAATTATTTAATATTATAGTTTCACACAAGAGGAATGAAAAATAAATGTATATTTGTGAATGCGATACATGACTGTGGTTTTGCAGACATTTTTTATTACAATCTACCTATATTCCTTAAAAAAATTGTTGGTTAGCGACCTTCGATATAGTGTCTATTTACCAGAAAAATAATATATAAAAATTCGTTGCAAAATATTCGCTAGCCGAATCCATCCGATTCGTATAAAGCGGTAGACTAGTGATTGCGACCTGTATAAAGGAGTATTATAATACATGTATGTGGTTTGCACAGTGGAATACAACACAATGTAACAAGATATTTGTCAGAGACTCGCACGCAAATAGTAGTAACGTAGAATTTAATTAGAACACATGTGTCGGGGTATTTTCGCGTACACATCGGTTAAACGACCGTGCGCGGATAATGACAATCCGAATCGTGCGATCAGCGGTGGGGCGAATACGTTAGTTGGTAGATAAAAATTCAAACTGCCATGTTTAAATAATTTACTCGAGTACCTATATTATGGTTAAATACTTAAACGGGGAAAGGGAGGATATAATATAATGTATTTACAATGATGACGCGATAATTTAGTGTGTGTTATAATAATGGACGAAAAATTACGATAAATATTTTTTCATAATAAATTAGGTTAGACATTAGTACGCACCGCACCAACAACACAATACAGTATATATATTGCCAATAAATTTCAATGATTTAGTTACTAAATAGTACTACTACTACAATTCTCTATTTTCAATTCGTTTTCAAATTTATAATGTTCACTCTCTGATATCTCGAATTCTGTTCAAAAATGTTATTATTTACTACGTTTGTTTTTACGCTCGTTATGTATGTACCGCTATTTTTTCACTCGTACCTGTTAAAATTGAAGACCTAAGATTATCTACACCACCTTTTTGTAACACGCACTTCAAAAGCAAATGAAATAAGCCAGACATAAATCGATTTATATTTTAGTTAATATGTCATGGATGATAATTTTTCATCCACTATCCGAACAGCTACAAGAGGCCGAACATTCCTTTTCTCCAAATCATCATTCTTTTGTCCAACACCCCTGACAGATATAATATAAATTACGAAGCGTTACCCGGTTACTTGATGTAATGTACAAAATTGTAGTCTATAACACTATAATCACGTTTTAAAAATGTGTGTTTTAAAAAATAATAAACATACGACGCTACTGAGAATTGACCAAACTAAACACGATGTAAATAATCATATGCTCTTATAAATATATTATTTTCAATATGCCTTCCCTTAGCAGTATTTTATCGACGCCCACATTAATCTCGTCTCAAATCACCATCGGCAGGCTTGGCGCTGTCCTTTACTTTTGCCTTAAGCAAAAAATCATACATTGTTATAACCGGGATACGTGGAGATCCCGCTTATTTATCAGTTCCCAAAACGCACAATCCATCGTAAACTTACCTAACCTGGTCTAACATTCATAGACAATGTATTTTCAGACAGCAGTTCGATGTAGAGCAGTACAACAATATAAAACACCCACGAAGGTTGGTACACTATGTACATGTTGTTTTTCACTCGGGTCTACGTCATTACCGGCCAGGACTCCGGTGCGTGTAATAATACCATCGTTTACCCCCGAGAAAAATATTGCAAATTCGTCCTCGCAATAATGTTCATAATGTGCTCATCGCGTGCACCGGATGTGTGAGCCATCATCATCCTCCACCACCACCGCGTGCGCACACCACGCGTTAGTATGGCGTATGTTTGTTAGAGGATCGATGAAGCGCGGACTTCGATCCCTATTTTCTATGTGGAGACATACTACGGAGCGAATGAGAAATCAAACGAGTACGTCGCGATAGTTTACGATTCGGTTCTTCTTAATCTCAATCTGACGAGTTTGATTTTATGGTATTGCATCGATGTAATCGAAATTTAAGTGAACATTTGGCCGATCGTATTAGATCTTTATGTATGTTATTTGAAGAGTGTACAAGAGTTTACACCGTAAAAACAAAAATTAATATTTTGAGGATTACTACGTTGCATTCGACTTATTGACGAGTTACGATAAACAAAAGTGCCGCGATAAAGACAGTAACGTAATGGACGAGATTCGTATTGATGCAGTTATAAGAGATAATCGCTGGTGAAACCCCAAAAATATATTTTTATATTCTTAATCTGTTGTACAGGAGATACGTCTGAATAAAAAAAAATAATATTTATCTCGAAAACTATGCCGTAAAAATAAAAAATAACTTGTACGGTCCTCCTCGAGTACGCGTATCATGGACATAAGTAGTACATGGCATGAATCGAGTAGGGATGGCAACGGGGGGGTTTTCATACGCCATACACCCAAACACGTCGGCACTCTTTGGCTAATTTAATATTGTTTATTTAAATTCAGTATAACGATCATCTATATTTTATAATGATTTCAGTTTTGTTAGGTTGTCACCTTCAAGAATGAAACCAAATTAGGAACGTTTGTTTTACAAATAGACGTAGACTTTTGTGCCCATACCCGCTCGAATTATAGAATCATTCCAACATTTTAATGGTACTTAATGGTAATAACTATTTCTGTTAAAATGTGGTGAATATCATATATTTTACTTTTTGCTGGACTTGTAGAGCTAAATATTATAAAACGCAATTTTCCTCTTTTTCAAAAAATCCTTAACACCTCAGCGGTGGCGCACGTGCGAGGGACGGGTGCGTTCGTATATAATATTATAATACACCGTTAGTATACACACATATTTAAAAGACCGCGTGCGCCACCGGAAGTAACGATTTTTTTTTTCTGCCGCTCGACGTGAATAATAATTATTATCTCTACCGCGGCCGTTTCCCACTTACGCGCGCCTTTGATCACGGTCTACGTCGTAGCCGCCGCCGCCGCCGCGCCGACACGCACTAATTAGAGACGAGGAATGAAATGAAAAAAAATAAATAAAAAGAGAAATAAAAAACGTGTCTGCGTACTGTATTATTATAACGGCGATTAAAACACAAATGAACGAGATCATAATAAAACTACTATATCTCCGTGTAGTTTTTAGCGAACTTGCGCCCCGACTATTGCAATATCAGCAACTACGACGCCGGTAGGTTAAAAATTAAGAAATCATGAACAATCCTCCAAATCCGTACTCCGCACACCCCTCGCCGCTGTACTTCTCCCGCCTTTATACATGTTTAATTTAATGCCTTATTTACATCGTAATCACAAACGCTACTGATAATTTATCACCGTGTCATTTATAATGCAACTTTATTATTAAAACTGTCAAATTCCAAAAATCTTGATATTATAATATTGTTATTACTTTTTCTTTCTTTTATTATTATTTATATTTTCCTTTCCGTGACCTTATGAAAACCATACATACCCACACACACATACATAAACCCAGAATTCAAAACTCTACGAGGTCAGCGATGAAATTATTTAACTTATCGGATGGAATAAACTTTACGCTTTTTGCTTAGGGGTAAGAAATAATACACATTAACGTAATGCCGACTACACACGATCAGTTAAATGTAACATTTCACTGATGCCTCTTTGAGTCCACATACGTTTATTTTTTACTGAAGATAGATATCATATTTTGTATCCAGTACACATAGTATAGTATAGTGTAGTGTATACAAAAGATGTCATCGAACGATTCTTTAGTCATACTTGGCCGTTATTAGTTTTAAAAACGAATAAAAAAATTGATGTGAACACAAAGAGTGGCGTAAAGAGTGGTTTAAAGAGTGGTTGAAAAAAAGGAATGTTTATTCCCATGTACAATTATAAAGTAAACTAAAAGTTTTTCTTAAGTATTGCTATAATATTTTCTCTATATCTATAGTTGCCTTGGATTCCACTTATTTAATTTTCTCTAATAAATTTTTATAAGCCACTGATTTCATTTCCCGATCATGGTAATCCTTATTTTAATTTTACCATAAGCAAGGCTCATTGTTATATATTTCAATGAACTCAACCAATCAATGTTTTTGGGACATTTTTTGATTTTTCATGATGTCACAGAATTAAGAATATACGGGTACGAATGCTTAAATAACTGCGATACGACTGACGACGGTTACCAACACACGTTTAGTTCGCACAGAGTTTTAATTAAATAGTTTCGTAATTTTAGTTTAAAAATATGTGGAATCATATTTTATTCAGTTTTGACTGATAACGAGAAAGCTGTCAGTTTTCAACTTACATACAGTCAGTTAAAGTGTTCAGTGAAAAGTGATAATTAAAACTGATCGTACGTAGCCGGTATAATACAAGTCTTATAACATCGTTTGAGAAAAATATTCAAAATTGTACATGAAACGAGCGCCTCCTTAGTTAGAGATTTATATTTTCAACATGCGCTTCAAAAAAATAAAAACCCTCTATGATTCGATTACATGATATGCTCGTCATTGTTTTTCAGCTAAACGACTTACACTGAAATATTTGGTCCTCCAGCATACTCGGAAACATTCGTGCATCGCTCTCCTACGAATATATTATTACGTTTTTCGATTTAAATTTCCAAGAAATCGAAGATGAAAAAATCTAACTGCTTTTTGCTCGTTCACTAACACACATGAAAATCATGGACAGTTCCATGACGACCGGCGTAACACACCTTTTACGCGATTTTATTCCTCGTAGGATTAACACTGTAGTGTAAATACGTGTTAAAACGAAATACGTGTACATGTAAACGTAGTTCGAAGTATATGTATACACCTACAAGTGTTTATACTGTATTAGTAGCACGCACAGACTACCGTGATAATTTGTGACGGAAATGTTGAGCAAAATAATGTTTACTTTATCGTCCGGTCTCGTCGTTTGTTCGTGATTTTGAACATCCGGAAAAGACCATATATTGTTTTCAATATAATATATACTATTATATATAATATATACTATATATTATTATATACTATTATATTATAAATAGATTACTCGCACTCTAATTCTACCTTTTCATATGTAATTGCTTTAGATTGACTGTTTTCGTTTTACGAAAGACCACGTCTTCCGCAAACGGTGAACCGCAGTAAATATAGGTATCTCTACCAATTACAGTACAATGTAATAATATTATTCGAACAAATACCACTCGTGAGGATGACGTCCTCCCTCTAACAGTATGTTCTGATTATATATTAGTCATAGTTTCAGTTTTCCATAAGGTGATCCTCTTGTTAATATTTGATTCATTAGTTGCTTTAACAAAAGTTATAATTCTTTCTGGCTATCATATGTTTCGTGTTATATTACTATAGTATTACTTTTTGAGCTTGTAACAAACCACATTTACAGAGTAAATATTATTTTTATAATTAAACCGGTAAAATAAAAATAAAAAATTTAAAAATACAACATTACATTCATTTTTTAATAACTTCTACGAACTATAGAGAATTTTTCAATTCGCCGGTCAAATGTTCCCTTTTTAGAAATTCATAAAGTTTTTTATTGGTAATTTTATTTATTTATTTATTTTTTTGTTTTAATATTTCACAGAAATATTGCAGCCGTTGCATTAAATTAGAAAAACACTGTGTAAACCTTGTAAATATTATACTTGTATAACGGTGTTAGCTAGTGCAAAAAACGAACCCTTCGAGTTCGCTCGCGTGACGGTTTCTTAATTACATATATCCGTTGCTTTGTCGTGATTCCCTTCCCCTACTCGCTAAGGTAGTTCATACCGATATCACACACATACACACATTTTCCGATCCGTTTTTTGATTAATTTACGCATTCCGTATGTAAATTCGAATTTCAAAAGCACTATGGGTTCGCTTTGTTAACTATAACCCCGGATAGCCGGATACTCGTCAAATTCAATTTCACGTACACAATCCTGTACACATATTTCACATAAAATATTACAAATCATTATATTACAAGCGTTTGCTTATGTGTCAGATCTGTAACGATTACTATGATCATAATATGTTAATTACTATTATCTATAATACATAAAATTATTATATATATTATAATTTGTAATAGGTACATAAAAACTATGTATATAGTTGTATATACATAAACGAGCTGGTTCATCTGCAATCAATATTTATAATTTACCTCACATGAAGAATCGAATTATTTTATTGGTGAATAACATCACATCGCTTAATAACATGAGCGTACTCATATTTTGAAAATTAGATGGATAAAATAATTCAATTTTATGACCAGCTCAAATGCTTAACAGCAATATATTTGTTTATCTGTATAGTGAAGAGGACAACCAACGTACTATAACGTTGTACGTATACACGTGTGATTTTTGAAAATCAGTGTTGGATGAAAATGAAAGGTACGTTGAAAACTCGGGGTTTTTTATTCCAAATAGGCTAATGCGTTTAATTTAGGTAGTTTTACTTTTTGAACAGACTTGCTTATTTTTTACGAGAGAAAAAAAGATAAAGGGTTTGACGAATCAGACTACTAATGTAGGACGAAGACTTATTAAAAATACAAAAGTATTTAAAAAATCGTTCATTTATCGTGCAGGTATCGAATTTACCGTCTAAAATTTAACGAAACGGCGCATCCTGCGAGGAAATCGTAATTTTATTTTGGAAACAAAAAATTGAGAGTAAAAAGTATTCAGAATAGAATAACGTAATTGCGTGTGAGAATATGTTTCACATGCAAACAAATAACACAACGCTTCACCGATTCATAACATTTAATTAATCATCAGTTAAAGTAAATGTGACGTGAGTTTTTCGAGAGAAAAGTTTTATCACATACACCATATATTTTGAGCTGGATACAACTTTTTTTTTTTTTTTATTATTTGTTTCGCGTCACCAATTTTGCATACGATGATAATCATGTAGCTGATGATTTTAATGATAACAATTTTGAAAGGAATAATAGTGATTATGACGACAATAAAAGTGATGTTGATGAATATTTTTCAGGTTTCTATAAATAAAAGCACGAAAATTGGTCATAGCTAATACTAACTCCCCAAAACATATTCATGTTATGCAATGCTTTTCTATAAACAATATCTAGTAACGAACTATATGAACGGACGAGAATTAATGTATTCAACTTGGTATAGTTGTTGACAACTCAGTCATAGAGTACAGAGATATTTGAAATGTATTATATATAAATACATTGCTCAATACCTAAAAAAATCCACTTATATTTTTATATACATTATTGTATACATGACCGCGACGTTATATATGATTATTATACATATATACGGCATCAGTACAATATTTATAGGTACCTATTTTAGTTAACTTTATTAATATACTAGCTGATCCCTTGCACTTCGTTGCTCGTTAAATATACCAACTCTATATGACTCAACTTTGTTCAATTCGTTATTTAATATTCGATGAATGATGTTCTAGATTTATCTTAAGTTTTTTGTTGTCCGAAATAAAAATTCTGATTTGCAGCAGTATATTATCAGGTAGGCAATCTATCTGCGGTAAATCGCGGACCTAGTGCTGTTTGTACGTAAGTGTATGATTTAATTCTAATAAAGTATCAAAGTTATACCAAATTTGACATAATACGGTGGATTAATATGATCAATTAATACATAATCCTAACCTAACCTTAACGTACTAAAATCCGATGAATAAAAAAAAACCAAGTTTAACCTTTTTTAAATTAGCCTATCTTTTTTCCACAGATCTGCACACATTCATTTATATATAATATAGCTAATTTTGTGCTCTTCGTGGCCCGAAAAATTCACAAAAAAATTATGATTGTTCAACTCTTTTTTGGTGTAACTCACTGCAGTAAGTGCAACTCAGCCATGGGAGCCAAGATCATAGGAGCCAAGTAATCATGAGAGCCAATTAACAAAACACCAAATAATTATTATATTAATTTTATATATTACCAATGGCAACCACTAATAAATAAATATTATTCTTAAATCTTATAACTCCTATAGCAACCATTTATAAACAAAAATGTCTATCGTAAATCTCAAAATTCCTGTTTGAGCACCTCCCAGGGTGGTCAATCTTCTTTTTAAATTAGCCTTAAACCTACCAAATGTACACAGAAAATTTCATGAAAATCGGTCAATTCGTTTCGGAGGAGTTCGATAACCAACACATTTTGCGATTCATTTTTATATTATAGATATTTTAAAAGTAATCATTTATAAGCCCGTCGCCATTATAATTGTTAATTTATGCAACACCTGTAATATAATATTTAATGAAATAGTTTCAACATTTTCGTTTATACGCAATGTACCGAATGTATACACAAAATAATGATAACTCACATCATAACGTTATTATTTTTCTAATAATCGAGAGATAACATTTAAATTGTTATGTAATATTTATATTACACAGTAAAAAAATCACTATTATTAATTTATAAATATTATGAAATTGCAAAAAAAAATTAAACTTTAGTTATTCATATTTTCGTAGATTACAAGTATCTAAAAAGTATGCTTGAAAATAATTCTTTATGAAGTTAGGTGTCTAAGCTTTAAAAAAAATAGTTAATTTTTTTAAAACGATATATTCAAAAAGAAAATTATTACAACAAAAAGTTTTTGTGAGTTTCCAATTAATTTTTCATTATAAATTGCTTCGACGGCTGCAGCTATATTTTCAAAATATTTATTGCATCGGTGCGTGCACCAAAAGTTAATGCGATTTTTGGGGTACGTTTTTAAATATTGTATAAATATTACAAAAACGATTTTAAAAACGTATAAATAAAAAATAAAGTTAAATTACAAAATAATATGACTATAATTTATGAAAATCCCATAAACTTATGTATCATCTTTTTTAATAAAAACCATTTATGGGGTTTCCACGTTTAATATATATTGTACGCTGTAGACTTTTTCGGGGTCTTGACGTGAGGAACGAGAACAAGAGGAGGATGAGAAATGTGTTTATTTGGACCAGGACTTTTGCCAGCAATCGGCCAAGGATAACGGTTGTATTCCGTTCGTGGACAAGGTGGGCGTAGGTAGGGGGAGACAGTGGAAAAAGTGCAAAATGTTTTTTTCTAACATTGAATGAGGTGGTTCTTCGTTGCAAGATACGCCTTGGACATATCAATACCACTTTTTGATTGATTTTTTTATTCTTGCGCGTTTGAATTAAAACAATTAAGACGAATGAAATCGTACAATTACGGTTAAACAACAATTTTATTAGATACTCGAGATTCAACAGAGCCCACGTGGTACACAACAAAACGATTAGAAGAAAATTACAGTCGGATCTCTGCAACTTTAGTAGCTGTATATGAAAATGATTTAAATAATAAAGGAAAAGCAATCATACCAAAAACTCTGTTACCAGATTATTATACTCCTAACGAGGAATAACGTTTTGTGTAATCACAACCAATACGTTGATATTGATACAATGTAGTTTTTTTTTTATCCAAACCATACTAATTAAAAATAAACTTAAATTTTGTAATGTTATATAAGCCCCGCAAATATTACTACTAAAATATAATAAAACCACTCTCAGTAGGACTGCACGGAATGATTATCTTAACTAGGCTTCTTTTTTTCCATTCCTTCTCTTATAAATGAAAAATTTTTAATATGCTACTTGCATGTATAGTTAATTAAAAAAAAAACTTCTAAAATTATAACTATCTTTTTTCGTTTATTAATGTAAATGCAGTAATTTATTTGGAACTATACTCGGTCCATCGGCATCTTATAACAGTTTTAAATTATGTATCAATGTGAAGAATCCAAAACGATTTGCTATTATAACTGCAGTCGTAAATATTGTCGTTTGGTATTTTAGAGTATATGATAGTTAAAGGGTGGAATCATATTCTCTTAAAATGACTAAAATATGATACTAATATTCTCTTAAGAAGCTGAAAATGTTGCTCTTAATTTTTTTAAAAATTATAATAAAATTTGCAAAAAATATATATTTACATGTTGTACCAATTAAAAATATTATTTTATTTACAAAAGAATAAAAAACATAATACAAAAAAACTGATATGAATAGGTATATAATAAATGTATTTTTATTTTGGTAACATTTAATTTATTTAATTAAATTAGATTAGTGACATATTTTTAATCAAGAAAATCTTTCAAAACAGTTAATAACAATATTGTGTTCCGTATGATCTAGTGTCATATTGGTCCTTTTAAAATTCATTCATATGTATTAAAAAAATGTTTGATGTCAACTGAAGTCACAGGAGTAAACTGCAAATCAGTTATCATGGCCCATGAAAAAATATCTATAATTTATACTTCATTATTTTCATACAAAACTTTTGTTATGTTTTTCAAAATTCAATATCAACATTATCGTACCTATATATAATTTATTATATTTATTTTTATTTATTTAAAAACTGCAACAATAAATATCGAAAATCTATAAAATTAATATAAATATTCTCTAATATTTTTAATTTACAAAATATAATGTTATCTTAAAATATTCGCAAAAATGCGGAAAAAAATCTTGCCATTAATTTACTCATTTCATAATTTTTAAAGATTTCAAACCCTCGTTTGACTGCATAGAATCAAAAAAATATGCAAATTAATATAATTCCAGCCTTAAATTACAATATACAGTAAAAAAAAATACTTATTTCAAAATATTACAAATAATGTAATGCACCAACTGTTTTTTTATTTATCACAATTTGTTTGTGTATTAAACTACACGTGATGTACATAATGTTAATATGGGGAAATAAAATAATATGCAGATCAAGTTTAATGTCGTTTTACTCCTTCGTATGTTTGTTTCTTGCTGTCGTTCGCGTAAGAAATAATATTCTACCGTGGTGCAATTTATACTACTGTGTATCTATTTATATATATATACCTACGGTGTTATACGTAATTCATACGGTGTGATGTCATCTGCTATAAACATGTCAAATTAAATTGTCGACTTGTTTGTTTTCTAGGTGAACGATGAACCGAAAAAAAATGGCATCGATTTTCGCGTTATTGGTCGCGATATGCGTTTGTACAGTATCCGGAATAAACAACAACTGCACCAAGTAATTATATTTTATCATCGTCGTAATAATTATTATAATTGTTATGATTATTATTATTATTATTGATAGCATCACTATATTCACGATATCCGTATTGTATTTAACTTAACGTTATCACGCGTTGTACATAATAACGTAATGGTATTTTGTACATTGAGAACCTAACCATACCACTAAAACACCCACATTAAAATATAGTACGTTATTTCACTTAGTATGGCATAGACAATATACTGCATACAATGCGTCGTTGAAAGTAGTTTTATTAATATATACAAATGTTATCCATAACTAAACACTGAATTAACATATTTAATCCAACAAAAGTGGACATATAAACAATGATTAATTAATGATCAACAATAATGGCAGTTGTGATCCCAGGTTATGACTGCCCCTCTGTACTTGTCAAACCATAAAAATCTAAAAGTAAAAACAATAAATAAAGAAGCCAAAATTTTTTAAAATAGATTTCATAGCTGCTGTCTAGGTACTTATAAAAATCCACTAATCTAAAAATTGGCCTTTGATACTTTACCCCCTATCAGACACCTAAGGCATAAGTGGTGTCGTGATCTCCTTTAAACTTAATAACAAAAACAAACTGTAACAAATTAGAAAGTGTCATTGTTGCTAGTGGCTCCTTTTATTTGAAAAAAAAGTTTATTCATTATTATACCTATTATTAATTGTACTTTACTTATATCACATTCTTTAACCGTGTCAAATAGTACAGATCATACAGTTATCATACAAAATAAAAATAAAAGATTAAACAAAACATTTTAACTTTTGTATACTATTTAAATGATTATCCTGTATTATACCACTGCTTTTCTTTTTTTTTTATTTGATATACTCATATTATAAGTTCCACGACCTGCTAATTTCGATTGTAACATACGAATTTGTTAGAAATGTCGTGTCCTTATTAGTAAGTAATGTTGCATAACAATTTGTTTACTATTATCGATTTCAAATTATTTTTATTGATATCTTATTGTGATATCAAAAAACAAACAATATCGGTATAGAAAAACGATATATCGATATGATCAAACGCAAATTTCCAAATATGCAGAGTAGACATCTACCTAAAGCGGAAAAATGTAATGAGTGGCAAATTTAAAAATGAAAATATACATATATCATAATGAATTTAAAATATATCATTCGTATTAAAAAAGTTGTACCTATATAGAAAATTCTAATACATATATCATAATGAATTTAAAATATATCATTCGTATTAAAAAATTTGTACCTATATAGAAAATTCTTTATTTTATATTTACAAAACATAATGTTATTTTATTTTCTTAATCGTTCAAACAATAGTTATAATGATCGAGATTCATAAAAAATATCATTTTACGTTTTCAATCAAATTTGGTGGAAGTCCATAAAATTTTCCTAAGTTGATCTTCTTCTTCTTCTTCTGCCTCGCCTTCCTCCCAACTATTTGGGGTCGGCCACCTTTGTTCTACACTTTCACTTCACTCGGTTAATCATATCTCCTATGCACACAACGACAGCCCTCATGTCATTCTCCATAGTCTCCAACCATCTCTTTTTTGGTCTTCATCTTTCTCTTTTCCTAAGTTGATAAATAATTAAAAGCGAGAAAAACAATTGTAAACAAATTCAAATGGATTTATGTACTATAAAGTATATTTCATACTTGAGGCTCCAATTTTTTAGATTCTGCAGCTATAATCAATTTAAATCTACCTCTGTATACAATTAATAAGACTAAAAACAATAAAATACTAATTACATTTTTTGGCAAAATTTTTTTTTTTGAACTATTAAATTTAAAAATAAAAAAATCATATTACTAAAAATAGAAATTGCGACGACTTGATTTTGATATCGACGTATTTTTAATTAATCAATCACATCGATATTAGTGAAATTGGTTCGATATCGATATTGAAATACGATATCGTTGTGCATTACAACTAGGAAGTACACGTGAAAGAAATGTGAGGTACGTGAAATTAGAAAAAACAACAGTTCCTAACGAACAGCAACGATGTACGAAATTTACGAGTTTAAACGATATTATTTAAGTTATGACTCGTCGTCTACATCAAGTATTATCTTAAGGGCTGTTTGTATGAACGTCAATAACAACCGCAGTGCGAGTATTAATGTGTTGTAAGTAACAACTTGTAATGTATGTTATGTGTATAATTATACTTATTTCCACGACTGTATGCGTGTAGAACGGTATACTGTGTATTGCAGCAGTGATTGGTGATCGATTAGTTTATTCGAATAAATTTTCTTTTTTCAACTAAGATGTTTGTTCGAAACAGAAGCCACATGCAGCGATTAAGGAAAACACGACGAAGTGTAGTTGAGCGGACCGCACTGTACATCAATACTGTTATTATTATTTGATCGCGGATATGTTAATTCAAACTGACACGTACCCGCTGAACAGGCGATATTATCATCATTATTATTATTATTATTATGTACGTCGTATAATGCGATGCTGCAACGACAACTGTTTGAATTTCGTTCGTTTGATCCAATATGTGTGTATATATATATATATATATATATGTCAAATAATATGAGGGTTTCTTTTATCTGACAAACAACCTCTCTTTCGTTCAAAGATTTTACCGTTGTCGGAGGTTGAACATCTCATATTACGTCGTCGTATGTCTTAGTACAGAGATATTTGTGTTTGTTTCATATAAATATACGTATAATACGTATATTGTTATGTACACATCGTTTCTGCTCCCGAAGCGCTCTCTCTTTATTTCGCTCGTATGTATGAAACATATGCGGCTCAGTGCTGTATATCGTATTATAATACTCGTGCGCACACGTAACGTATATACTATTATATCTGAACCCCGTAATGCCTGTAGTACCGAGGTAGGTAAACAACGATGCGAATTAAAAAAATAAAAAAAACCAATAGGTATTTGTGACTATACGGCATTAGGTGTGTGCGATACAATATTACAAAGATTTAGTGACTTGTGCCGTATTCAATGGAAAAATAAAAATAATAGATTTTATTTTTTTATTTATTTTTTTTTCGTTTCGTTAATACTCCAACTATGGAAGTAATTTATTTAAAATTGCTGTTTAAAAAAAAAAAAATGACGTTCAAAGTTATACGAGTGTGTATAGTGTGAGTGAACAGTTTTCCTCCGTGCACTCTGTGGCCAACGGCGTCATTATAATAGTATAATGAATGCGCTATGCAACATTTTGTAAGAGCTTCAGTTCAATGGGCTGCGATAATGGAGCAAAAGGAAATAGTTATTTTTTTTTAAAGCATGACTTCGTAATTTATGTAAAACTCTTTTCTCTATTTTAAGAATTCTATTCGAAAAATAAAATAAAAATAAACAATCATTTTTATAAGATATATTTTACTTTTAACGTTCGTTCTTTTCTTCCACTACATCCACTATTGCATATCCATCCCTCTTTCTATACCACACTCATTTTTTTCTCTTACAACTAGTCTATACCTTCTCTTCGCTGACTTTCAATATTTCCCATTATTTACCATATTATTTTTTTTTATTTTTTTTTTCTGTTTACGGCACTCACTCGTAAATCTATTACGTAATAATAAATTTTCTGAAACAAAATATATAATATTCAACCTCTTTCGAAACAATAATTTTACCTCTTATTTTACTGCTTTACTTACGAAATTCAGAATACATGATACACACTCTGTGAGAACCATATATATTCGTTACCGCAGATTTTCATTATTCAAACAATCATATTTCCGTATCGTATTTGTATATAAATACGAAATTACGTTGAAATTCTATACAAATGGTTCACTTCAACCAACAACCAATCCATTTACATGAAATTAGTGAAATAATTAATTAGTTAAAATCAATTTGCATAGTGTATTATCGTACAAGTGTACTTAAATTAATAATATTCATCTCCAGCAACGAAACCGCAAATAATGTGTATGTACGACTGCCAGGAGATGATTTATTGTAATTAAGAAATTAACGTACAATTTTTTACGCATATACTACGCGTTTAGATATCGTGAGTATACGTATTTATGTTTCTTATTGACCGTGTAGAGTGCGATAAGGGTACGAGTTAAATCGGATAAGTCGGTTCGAATGGAATGAATAAATTATACAATAATAATATATCGTAGACAACCGCGATGAAAGAATGGAATACAGAGCGCAGCGATGTAATCGTCCAATATTGAAGGTAGATCAGGAATATAATGAATATGTAGGCGGATCCAACTGGGTCGGTTTAGTTCAGGAAATAAAAACGTGTTAATTTTTTCTGGGTCTCAATTAACGAGTTAAAACCGGCTTTTATGTTTTCTCGGATTTCAGTAAACGGGTTATAACCGGGCTTTATGTTTTGTCAGCTTTCGAAATAAGGGTTAAAAGTTTTAACTCAAAACCGAGTTTTAGGTTTTCTCCGGTTTCGGTTTACGAGTTAAAACGGGGTTTTATGTTTTCTCGGGTTGGGTTAACGGGTATAATTACATTTTGCTGCTTAAATGTATACAATAAAAACTTTAAATATATTAACGTAAATTAGTTAGACAAGTAAAAATATAAAAATTTACTTATTGATGGAATAAACTTATCATAATTTTGCCAGGCAGTAGAGATTAATGATGGCAGTGAAACGAATGGATCTTCACAGGAAAAATTTTAATTAAATCAAATATAGCGTCATTGCATTGTTATCATATAAAAGCTGTTATCATAATTCATACTTCAATTTTCATTGTAAATTTTAAATTTAAACGTCATATATTTATTTTATCGTAATAAGTTGGAAAATATCATAGTTGCAAATATTTGTCTGTGGTATTAAATAAACACTAAACATCCTGAGTAGGTAAAATCCCATGAAAACTAAACAGTCAATATTATAATAATGAATTATTTTTATAATTTTATAATTCGTAGTCAAGTAAGTATAGTTATAAAGTTAATGCAAATATTAAGTTTTCTTTGGATATCAATGATCATTACAAGAATTCACATTTAAGAATCACTGATATAAATCCCATGGAAAACCCATCGTATAAATCAGTTTGTAATGATGGCCTTACGATAAACTCATGATATTTCTTATAGTTGTCGTATATTGAATATATATTTATGACAGATAGGGTTTTATAGTGCTAAAGTTATTATTTATTGCCTCAGATTAAATCTGTTTAATTATCTATGGGTTTTGATGAAAGAAAATACTCTATACACATTATAATACCTATATATTTACTTATATAATAATTGGGGATTTTAAATTATTAAAATTATTACTACAGATCAGATTTAACCCGTATTATTACTAATGGGCTTTAATTTAAATGTTAATATTCTAATATGAGCATTTGTTGGTTTATTAAATACAGAGAAAAAACAATTTTAATCATATAAATGATAAGTACAACAAATAAGTGAGTGTTGACAGCCGTCTGTGATGTGAATGTAATGGTGCCATATTGAATTTAATTGGCATTTTTCCTACGAAGATCCATTCGTGGCAATGAAGGACAGTACACAATTGAATAATAAGTAATAAAAATTACTCTTGAAAACAAAAACAATTATTGTCCATGTATAAAAAAAATACGCCACACATTATTTGTTTTTTAAAAACTAAATTGATAACTAAGTATGTACTAACAACTATAGAACATAGTATAGTGTATATAGCATACAAGTACTAATCAGTAATATAATACTACGACCAGTAACTATTTAGATGACCATTAACTATAATCAGATTAGCCTACTTTAACTTCTATGTACTACTAGAATTAAAATTTGATAATTAATTGTTTATCAAAATAAAGATAATGCAATTCAAAAATATATATTTAATGATAAAAGATAACTTATTTCATATGTCTAGATAAAGATAAAGACTTTCTTATTCTAAAAAAAAAAGATATAATTTGTAATCGATAAAAAAAATGTATGTAGATGAACTTATCTAGATTAATAAGATATTCATATAAGATACATTTTTAGATACCAAGTAACTATTAATCTAGATATGATTAAACATGAAAAATAACTATTAAAATAATTTATCTATATAAGTCCGAACATTGGCGGTAAGGGATAAAAAGAAAAATACACATTTCAAGATCCAATTTCCGTTAGCTAAAATTAAGTTTCAAAATCAAATATAAATAAAAAACTCAAACTCAAACTTATAAATTTTACTAACTTATTTATTTTAATTTTGTTCATTATTTTATATGGTAAAAATTTTAAAATTGAGTTTAATTAATTTAAATACCAATTTTGAGTTTAAAATTACCATAATTATTATTCATTTTTGAGTTTGAGAAAAATCCGGGTTCATATAATAAACGGGTATCCGGTTTCGAATGATACTCCGAATCGCCATTCATTTTGACTGCCTAGCATAATCAAAAAAGTTTAATAAATTTAATTTGATGATTATTTTATCAGGAAAATTTGAGTTTCCTTCATTATAATTCAAAATTAAGTGCCAAGAAAACGCTGTCGTTTGATGGTGTGCCATTGACATACAGAACGCACAAATATTTAATGTCTGTCATTTTCTTACGACAATCTATTAAACTACATTTCACTGTAAATTATATTTATATATATATATATATATATATATATATATATATATATATATATATATATATATATATATATATATATATATATATATATTTTTTTTTAATTATAAATATTAAATAAATAAGAAAATAAATAAATAAATATATAATATAAATAAAACACATAAGCGTTTATCAGAAAAGCTAATATAATACATTTTTCATCATACATTAAATTTACGTTACAACAATATACTAGGAAAATAAATATGTGATCAGTGGAAGGTAAGAATAGTTATGGAAGTCTACTTCTCGAATATATGTACCAAGTACTCAGGTATATAATGTGCAGAACATATAAATTAGATCTAAAAGCAAAAAAGCATAAAAAAATATTAGTATACCACCAATAAGTCCCAAAACTATTAACGAGAATAAAATAAGTACCAATATGCTATACATATCGTAATACCGCACTTTTCGTAATGATTTTCTTTATATTTTTTTCGAGATATTATCTATGACAAATTGCAAATTTCAATTTAATTATTTGAACGTTGAACGAATACATATTGATTTATTTTAAGTTTTGATTGATATTTAAGAATTTTTAAACTTTTCTAAATTAATTAATATTTGAGCCACATACTCGTTGTAGAAAATAAAAAATCTCTTCATAACTGTTACACAGAACTATGTTTTTAAGAGTTTTAAACCTCGGACAAGTTTTATACATCAAACTTTATATGTTATTTCATCAAATTTGTGACAATAAGAGTTTTTACAAATAAAGTGTCTCCAAAACTTTTTTTTTTTTTTGAGAAAACCAAACACGTTTTTTAGATCTCAACAACTGAAAAGGGTTTCAAAAAACTAATGAAAACTTGTAACACATAAACTGTTTTCCGGTGAAAGATTAGCCATAAAACGTATTTGGTCATATTTTGAAAGGTCACTGGTGAAAACCAAAAATTCAATAAAAAATTTAAATCTTTTAGTGATCAGTTTTCCATGGTAAATTCTATTAAATTTTTTTATGGACCATTTATCCTTTTTTAATGGATATCATATACATAAACTTCAAAGAATATGAGGATTTCGAAAACAAAGAATGATAATTTTTCTAAAGTATGGTTAAAACCTATGATTTTCCGTACATGAAATTCCTTTGATCTTTACATATTTTTCTTTACTGTTTTGAACAAATAAGAAAACAAAAATTGAACTTATAAGGGTTGTATCTGAAAAAATAACTAATGATCGCGTATAATAAATTATTGAATAAATAAATAAATACCACTATACGCTATGCAAATTTATTATGTACGTAAAGGGAAAGGAAAAGATATTTATACAATATATTCGTTTGTCGGTATCTTAAACACTCAATGTTAACAACATAACATTTTGTGATGGGCTTAATATGCATTTTATTTAGATAATTATTTAGAAAATATTTTATTCGGATGATTTTTATAATTATTAAAATTTAAAATGTATTCAAATAATTTTCATACCTTACTTGAATTAAAAGTTAATTAATTGATTTTCAAACATAATAATTATTATTTAAATAAAAAACTACTGGAATAATTTTCGACTAATTTTCAAATATAATTATTTAAATAATTTTCGATTATTTTATTTTAGTAAATATATAATATAAATAAAAAAATAATAATTTATATGGTAATTGGTTAGTAATTTAAATCATGCACATATTAAAAATGCCTACATTAAACTTTATATTATTATGTAGAACTCAATATTACAACTTACATACCTATTATCGCATAAGAGATATAAAAATAGCTACATGCCTCCATCCAATAACTAAATAGCATATGACATGTGCATGTGCTAATGGTTAATAGAATAAAACAATATTGTAAAATAGAAATGGAATACTACACCTAGGCTACATATCGCGTTCGTGGTATACTACAGTACTAGAATTAATGTAAATATCTTTAATATATATACATTTTGTATTATTCGAACAATAATGTTTTAAAATTAGTGGAAAAAATTTATATTCGAATATTTATAAAAAAAAAATATTTTTCGAAAAATTTTACTGATAAAAATATATTTTAAAATTATTCGAATAAAAATGTATTTGAATAGTTGGAAAAAAAATATTTTAATAATTTTTTAAATAATATTTGCACAATCTTGTTGGCATCATTATTTATTAATATTATATACGACGCCTTGCAGTCATAAATTTATTGAATTTTAAAATATCTTAGTGACGAACAAGTTCTTCCCGATTCAAACACAATGAGAACAATAATAAACTGTTCTGTCCTAAATGCGTATAAAACCGTGACGATTTTGCAATTTTCCGGGAATGATTGTCGTCAATAAAACTATACGACCGCAAGTACTTATGACTGAAAAAGTCTGAAATAATAATACGTAGTAATCTATACGATCCGGGTCCAATAATGATATAATCGTACGTCATATTCGCGGCACGGTGACGAATCGAATGATTACTATTTACTCTGAGGACACGGTTAGGGATTACGAGCATACATATGAATACCATTGCGGCCATTGTGAGAAAATGGACTCTGTACTAAGTGGACATGGTAAGCTTGTGGCTAATAAACACGGAATACGATATCGTGTTGACATAATGGTACATGTAAAAGCGGGACGAATGAGTAGGAGGATGAGTCGTACTGTACGAAAACCGAAAGAATTTTGCTATGGAAGATTGGTCGCAAGTGTTATAAACCTTGTGTAAATAATACAAGTAGCATATAAAATGTAAATTTTACAATGCAATCACACCGTACATTTATTTTCATTCGAAGATTTAAGGATAACAGTGGTACGAGATCTATGTATAATATTATACACCGTTTGTTCTGCTCTCAACTGATTTTGAGTTGCGCTTACGCGCATATACGTGCATACGCCTGTACGTAAACAATTTTTTCAGATATTTTTCTTTATACTAATTTTAGAACCTTATGGAATCATGTGAAACGCATACAAGAAAGTTCTGAACAAGTATATATATAACTGTACACGAATATTAATTATATAATTGTGTGCATACAAGATACGATGTAATACAAAACATCCACAAACTTTCTGTAGGTGCAATATCCTGTACATTTACGAAGTCATGCGTCATGCTCTTACGAAGATGAATTAAAATGGTTCATAGTACAATGAAAAATTTGTATTTAGAATGTATTCATAAACATATATTATACCCACTGCTGTAGGTTTATCACAATCACGTGAAATGCAAATTCAACACTATTACATCGTTGTTTTTAGTATATTAGCAAGCTTCTGCTAAAATTCATTTAATCAAAAAAGCATCGCTATTTTCGAATTTTATTGAAATATTTTTTTTAAAAATGAATAAAAGTACTCACTATCAGAGGCGGATTTACCATTAGGCATTGTAGGCAGCTGCCTAGGGTGGCAAAATTTGGGGGCGGAAAATGTTTTAGTGTCTTATTAAAAAATATCAAACATATCAAAAACTAGAAAATTAATTAAATTCAAATGGATGTGGAATACTTTTGTCTATATATTTAATATTTAGAGTAGGCATTTTGGAGGGGTATTACAACTTGTTTACCTATTATAGGGGTGGGCAACTTTTGGTGCCTATAGACGTAAAAAAAGATAAATCCGCCTATGCTCATCATTTATAACTCGATTAGAGTACCACTATTTAAAATTATAAAATATACTTGGAAAAAAAAATATGGAATCAAAATCAGTCATGTAACTCCACATTTCATTTAAATACTTAAGACTAGATAAACGTACTAGCCTAAGTCCACAATATAAAATACAAATATAAATTTCAGCTTTCAGTTTTATTTTAAAGCCGAACACTGCACGCACATAGGCTAGCGTTCAGGGCGTGTCGGGTATGCCTAGATACTACCTGACAATGTTATTCTAAAATGGTTACAATGGTGAACATAATTATGTGATAAGTTTATACTGATATAAATAATACATTTATATGTTATTATTTTTTTCCCTGTACATTAGATGATTAAGAAAGAAAATTATCTACAAGATGATTACAAACACTTTTTTGGAGAATATGATATTTAATTAATTTATACAATTTTAAAAACTTATTTAAAGATAATGAATATAATAAACTATCGTCTTTCATTATCTAGTATTGAAAGGTAATAAAAGTTGATGGAAGGGGGGTTCACTCGTCTGTTCTCCTAATTAGTTAATTTTTCTCAGACACAACTTCAAATCTGTACATATTTATGCGCACGCGTCAAGAATAAAAAATTAAATGTAGAATATAATGTAATTTTGCTGTAACGGTAAAATATATAAGTTAAATTCTGCTTCGAATTGCTAAAATTATTATTCATTTTGTGAAGTTCTACTTCCTTCGACCTTAAGGACTGTAAAAATACATTAAAGCATTTTTAAGTCCTTTGCAGGTTTATACCTATGTATGAAAGAAACAGAACCATGTTAATACGAAACTGATATTTAAAAAATAATATTCATATCTGACTATGCGTGATGGTAGTACATAATTTAAAAAAAATAAAAATAATTAGACTTATGTTATGTGAATCAATTTAAGATTTTTGATTTTTATTGTTTCAAGCAAGAAACTTTTGAAATAATAATTAAAAGAAAACTCATAAAATTAACGTACAAACCTTTACATCGTTCTATTCCTTGCGTACATTTACGTGACTTACACTCACATATTTTAATCACTTTACACCTTAAGGGTATAAAGTGGACATATTTATCGAATAACCGTCTAAAAAAATCTTATCGTGCTAAAAATGGTCGTCTTATAAAATCGTAGTATTTCATTGAGTTTTCTTTTTTTTTTTTTTTTACTATTCATACATTTGTTGAACGTATTATATGCAACGCCGCCTCTCCGTTGTGAAATGTATACATCAAAACGATGTTGCATACATTTTAACACGCGAATGCGAACACAAATTTCTTGTTTGGACTATTCTATTCTCGTTTCCGCCTTCGCCATACGACGACCCTGAGAGAAGGGGCTATGAATGTACAGAAATGTAGTGTGGCTATCATACTACACTGAACGTCGATAACACACGCGGTTTAGGTGCAGCGGCAACGGGGCTAAAGAGAATGAATGATTGCTCGACGGAATTACCTTTACTCGAGGTAATACGATCCGTATGGACGGGCAGATTTATTTTTATTTATACATTGGCACCGGCTGCCCGTAAGAAAAAAAATACCGGAAAACTCGAGCGGGTTGAGCACGCGCGCGAGGCTTTGCGATTGCAACATTAAAGCATCGCCCGTCGATATATAATAATATATACGTCGCGGGTAATATCGTGGTAAATAAGATGTTCAGGGACGCAGTGTATGGGATTGGAAGAGGTAGGTGGTTGTTGGGTAAATACCTAATGAAAAGTAGTGGACTTCGATCGGGAATCCGGTTAGAGTAACGCGTGACAAACGAACCGCACCGCAGCAGAGGTTCGACCGTCAGTGGTGCCGCCGCAACAGTAGTAACAACACCACGCTGTACATCGCGTGCAGCACGGGAGGCGGTGGCGGGCGCGAATCGATGTCCATCGACCCGACGCTTCACGTCCGACATAAATGGCGGATTAGTTGAATTTCATCTCCGGGCCGACTTCACCTTTTTACCTTCTATTCACTCGGCACCGACGGCCGGCGGTCGTTCGTTTTTATTCTTCTTCCTTTTTTAATTTTTTTATTTTTTTGGTTTTCACGCGGAACCCGTGATTCGTACTTTTCCCATACCCCTCCTCACCCCTCATCCGGTTACCGATCTTCGACGTTTGACCGAGGCTCGGCAAACGGCACGAACCCATCCAAGACAAGCTTTTATTGCGCAACAGCACTCTCGGGAGACGAGTTCGGCGCGATAACTCGTATCGTCTATGTTTTATAATTATTATCGAAAGCCCAAACATTCCGGGACTTCTATTGGCACACACGACGATATACTCATATACGCACTCTATATGCACATATATGCACTAACCTGCACACACGCCCGTACGTATACGTACCCGTCAGTGCGCACACGTACGTACATCACATCAATGCGGATCTTCGATGCCACCATGTTGCAGTTGAACACGTATTACGGTTAAAATGGCTTGTATTTTTTTCTTCTGTATATTCATCTCTACCAAAACTTTATTTTTTGTCGGCAACGTCGTGTACGTACAAACATGAGCGTTTTCACGCGACGGTCATTGCAATAAAATAAATAAGTTCGATTTCCAAAACTATTTTCCTACACGACCACGTGCGATGTTCATTGTACGTACAATACATTTTCGCACACGAACCATTGATAATACTTCTACAGTCCAGTCTTACAGTCTCAAACGATACATAATTGTATCGAAACGCAATTTAAACATAAAAATAAGCTTGCAGCCTGCATACTTTATTGATGTTTTATATTTTTCATAAAATTGTTTCGAAAAAATGTATATGATTTTTGAATTTATATTCAAATGAGAAAAAAAATATAACGTAAATACATATGTTTCCATTGTTAATCGTACAAATTTTCGTTGTTTTTGCTGTTATTATGAAGTAAAGGTACACCTGAGAGCATTCTATATTTTAACGGCCGAGAAAAAAAACGTTAAACGTATACGAGTTGTTTTTTTTATATTCTGCATATTATTGGCGTTAAAATAATAATGTACTAGTCACGTTACACTCAGAAACATTTAAATTTGCCTTCACCACCCCAGCCAACCTGTACAAATAAGTTAGCCGACTTGTATATTTACGTTTTTTTTCCTCCCTATTAATAAACTTTGCAGCGCCTCGATCGGAAAGAAGAACGGAGCAGTGTATGAGGGCACTTTGATAATTAACTTAAACAGTTTTGCATGAGCATTTCAGTGCTTCGTACTGTAGCAGCGGCACGCCCTTGATTCATTTTAGCGCTGCAAATTGGCTCGAGAATGGTTTATCGAATCATTCGCATACGTACGCGAGGCAGTCGCACAGGGGTACACGCATTGTCCATTATTACGCGCATAATTGTACACAATATATCCCGATGATCGAGTGCAGCAATTGATCGAATGAAGTTCAATTGATCAGCGCTAACACCGTAATCGTTGTCGTTCCGTCCGTACCGGACATTTATGGTCTTCTGGAGTTTGAAAAATAAGTTTAAAAAAAAAGAAAAAACCTTTCCAATGTTTAATACGTGGTCGCACGATACAGGACGCTGATAATATTACTGTCGAGTACGGGAAAAAAACTTAGGGTGGTATTTTTATGCATTGCAGTCCGTTTCGAGTTTCGATTAATATTTCAATGGAAAGGATAGAATTTGCGAGTACACAAGCGAGACGGGGAGTGAACGAATAAGATAGTCAAAATAAATAGAAAACCATCGTATACGCGAGCAAAACATTGCCCTGCGGCACTTGAGGTCGAATTCAATTTGTTTCGTTTCGCGCGTATATCAAGAAGAAAATTGTCCTCATCGTCCGTAGTGTTGTTTTCGCCGTGAAAAAGAAAATACATTTACAATCGTTTACATTATTCAAAACAACAATTTACATAATATACATTAACTATACACAGACATGGATATATACATTATTTTGTTCGCTATATGTTCACAAAACATTTCCATAACGGGAACCATATTTTTTACGACGACGACATTTTATATGGCAGGCGTGGTCATACGTTTACATAAAAGCAATAATTATTACATCCAATCCAATTATAACCGCATGTTAAGACCATAGCGTCGAGTGCGAGGACGCGCGCAATGCACAAATATAACGTTATTTCATCGTCGTTCTGCACCAAGTAACCATAGTATACTATCCTTATTGTTTATCTGTTACAATAATATATATATATATATATATATCCACGTAGAATATAATATTCAAGTTGAAAAAAATTACAAATTTTCTTTACGGTATATATAGACTGTCGTACGCGACCGAAAACACCGCAGTAGATATAACATGGCGCAGTCCATCAGAAAAGTCGAAACAGTTTATTTTTCCAAATTAAATTTCTGTTTTTTTTCTTTTTCCATTTCAGATGATAATTAAACGAATTTATATGAGACGAAAAATTGTCTATGTACACGTTTTGGAATCGTATTTACGGCACGTAATGTAATGCAAATAACAAATGAATAAAAACCGGAACGCTGTATTATAGTGCACATAGCATACACTGGCGTTTTAAAAAGAATAAATAATTTACCAAACTGTCATTTTGATCTGTTTAAAAAAGTCATTATACATTTTCGTTACGTTAATTTAGCTCTTCGGTTTTTAGGTTTTTATTATTCAATGAATAAAACAATCGATCATTGTCCCCCATTTTATTTCAAATGTTGTTTTAACCGCAAACAATGGATTGATTTGTTTGAATTTATTTTATTCTTTTACTCTTTTTCACCTACGTTTTTCGATTGCCCTCTCAAGTAATGTAAGTATTCTAAATAATAATAATAATAATAACGATAAAAACCACCAAGGAACACAATAGACACATTTATAGATGATCAAAACTCTTACTGTCTGTAGCACTGTACATATAAATATAATTCTAGTGGGAAGAAAATATTTTTCACTGGCATCTAAAACGGAAAAAAGCAAAAATCTCGTTTAAGGACCAACTCTTAGCGACCATATCAAAAGATATATATTTTTTTGAAAAGATGCAGTGTAAAGAAGGGTAGTAGATCTAGAAAACCCATGACAAATTGATTCCCATTGTAAGAGTATAGTTAGAAAGGCGGGAGGTGGTTCAAAAGTCTGTGGCCATCCTACCGAAACTCGAATGAAAAAGTACACCGAAAACGTTTGATTTACTGTTGACAAAATATTTTTCGGGGTATAATATAATCCATATACACATGAACAGATACGAATAATTCGCATTTTCAAATGGTTATATCTATGTTTTAAAAGTAATTTTAAAACAATTAATGTTCACACATGCATTTTATTATTAATACATTTTCTCTATGTACCAATATACAACCACCCATCAGTTATATAAAGGTGATTAATATGCATGCAATGCGATTCGTTTAAAAACATTAAAATCAAAGGACGCTAATTATTACATTACGTAATCCAAAATCAATTATTTATATCAAGTATATGAAGAAAACGTATTACTATAATATTATATCGTTAAACCACAACTGTTAGCGGGTTTCAATCATTTTCAATAGTGAAATATTTATATACCACTTTCTTATTATTTGTAAAACCATTTTTACATTAACGCGGAAAAAAGGTGACAAGAAATTAACGATTAAACAATTAATGGAATTCACATTCGTTGTACTCCAGGCGGCCGTACAAAGATAAGCTACATGCATAGACACATCGGTTATTTTATACATGGTCATACCTGAAGCATAATCAATGTTGGCATCGGACTTAATTCTTTTGTTCCAGCGTATCGTGTTGACCACTGAAACAATATTTTGTATTTATGTTTCATACATAAAAAAATTCTGTTTTTTTTTTCTAATTTATTTTTATTTTAAAGTGATAAAAAGTTTAGAGAGTTTGAGAAAATTAAACGTTCATTAGTACGTTATAAATACCTTTACCTATAGCAAAATTAATATTTTTTTTACCCTCCTACATATGTATCGTATGAATTATTTTTGCACCATCTATTTGTAATTACAGGCACATACTTTAGTATAATATAAATATTCAAAACCGCATCTTATGCTACGGAGAATGAGATTATAAAATCATTATTTACAAAAGTCTGAAACGACGGGCCCTCTCAATGGTACAGGTCCTGGGGCTCTAAACCTCACTACTCCACCTTTTCGTCGGCCTTGACTACAAGAGTATGTTTATGCATGAATGAATCATTGTAATATTGGAGCAAAAGGCTCGTACTTTTAATAAATAAAAAAAAAAAGTCGAATATGATTTCACACTGTGCAAATCGCCTACGCACGCGATCATCCACTTCATGAAATATCGAAACCTAATATCGACGAGTGATTGCGGTCGGCCGGAAGAGGAAAAAATAAATGCTGGATAAATAACGCGTAACACGAGATTTATCGCTATTTAACTGTAACTCGTGAGATCTACCGTTTACGTGTTGAAATAGTAAAACGCGAGCGCGCGCGTATAAAATACATATATATAGTATATATGTATATAGTTGCGTTTCTGATGGTCGGTCATAAAGACGTTTTCAACTTTTCAAATCGAGAACTTTTCAGCAGTAATTTATTTCCAACTTGAATAATTTATTTACGGTATAAGCACCTCTTTTATGGCCGCGGGTTCGTTTGGCCGAATAGCCGGGCCGGAGATTCTCGCATTATTTTATGCGGCGACGGCGGTGCGGTATACGAATATAGTTGCTGCTCCCCTCACCGCGCGGTAGTCCGACCGCGTATTTTTAACGGTGGCGTCGGATCCAACGCCGCCGAAAGACAAACATCTAAATGCTCGGACCCCTTTAATTATACACGAGCACAATAATAATATATTATACGTCTTATAATAATAATATATGAACGCATGCGTACATAGACACAATTCGAGAAGTCTGTTCCGATGCGCAGCACTTAATATTACGCATCGTTGTTGTGTATGTAAAATTTTCACGTATCTACTCTTTTTCCGTGTTTTTCATAATGCACGGTTATTTGTAAAAACGACATTTTGTGCAACGCATTACAACGTTTTGCAGTAGTTCTTGCACATACGCGCGCGGAGTCACGCAACTACCAGAAGATCCTGCGCACATTTGTTTGGATAATAAATAACCGATAAAAAAACAGCCCTAAGACAGTTTTACCGTCATGAAAACTCCCCACTTAAAATTTATAAAGTCAAATTTGCATCCGACGAAAATTAATTAATCGATAATAATTTTTAAGACTTAATAATGATTATCGATAAATTTACTTAGATTATTAAACCTAATCGAATATCACCACAAAGGCAGCAATAGGTTAGTTTCTTTTGCAAGTCCTATTGATTCAAAATTATAATGCTTGCGATAAAAAATGCGACGGCTTCAACGCTGTTATTTCGCAGATTATAATTTCGTAAAATTTAATGACCTTAAGTAAAATGGTTGTAATTTTACAGAACAATGATTTTAAAGTTTGTACTAATGTCAAAATACATCCAAGAAATAAACTCAATTGCCTTCTATCAGAGTAAATATGTAATTTTTTTGTACAACATTTTGACTTTAGTTGTTATAGCAAAGAAGCTATAATGCCTACATAACTTTATTTTACCAAAGTTTGTCACTTTCAAGATATTTGTGTTATTGGTGATTATTACGAGTACTTGATCATATTCATCTCGATAGCTTGACCACTTTGATGACCTTCACTGTAGCCATTATTTTTCCTAGATTCAAGTAGCTCGTGCATACTTAGTAATATCGCGTCATGATTTAGTTCGTTAATTTAATAACACTCGAAAACGTTTTGTAAAACATGTTTCACATGCAACTTGTGATTTATATTTTGATATTAAAACAAATTGTTATTATAGTTTTTTTTTAGATTTATTTATTTTGTATTAGTATTTTATAATACTATAAATATTATTTTTAGCTTATAATTTTGTAATACCTTATAAATATAAGTTGATGGTATAGATTTTACTTTTTACCGCCAACGCAATTGCACTTAAAAGAAGTAGATATTTTATTGACATATACATTTTTTTTTTTGTTCTATATTTTGCTAAAACACTTTTTATACTATAATTTCAATTTAACTAAAATAACATTAAATTGTGAAAAAAAAAATTTTTGTTGAATTCTAGGAGTTACGTTAAATCATTGAAATAAACAAATTATTTGATACGATCGATTAATGTCCGAGTAACTAGAATCAAGAGAAAAATATTAAACAAATACTTTAATATTATACAAAAATACTTCAAGAGCATAGGAAACGCGAATTATACTACATAAATGTACTGTTCGAATATTCATATAATATACTGGCGTATTCACAAATACACTAGCCGTTGAAAATATACTCGAAGTCTCAAGTTTTCGATCAATATTTATCGTCAGATTTTCTTTTTCGTTCGGTGCCCGAGAAACCTACACAGGCCGTTCCCTAGATCCTCAACGCCACGCCACCTATCTGCAGCTGTTTACATGCCAAATACGGAGGAACGGGTTCTATTTGAATAGGATTTAATGGCCTAGTAGTGGTGAATAAGCTCCTTATCGCATTCTATGTGCATAAATCCCATTGTAAGCATCATCATATCTCGGCCAGACTCACGTGTATATATTACATACGTGCACGTTCTGTGTAATCCTATTCCGGAGCGTCTATTATGTTATTATTATTTCCGACGTGGCGTGTAGGTGCATTCAACCGTAGGAGACCCGGTCGGCCCGATGTTCACACGTGGACGTAACGAGCGGAGACACATCGAAAAAGAAAAAATTAGCAGTGCCTATGCAGTAAATATTGCTATGCAATGTATAATAGTGCTGATTTGCATGAGGTGTTACTATAAACGGTCTTAAAACGATGGCTCGGGATCATTGTTTGGTACAGATAACTTACGATTTCTATAGGTAAGGATAAAAAAAGTAGTCAGTAAAAATGTATCTATGATATTGTAATATGCCATATAAGTCTTTTTAATATGCCATATCAATATATAATGTTAGTAATAGTTAATAATAGTTTAACATTTAGTAACGTTAGATTAATATGGCAAATTACAATATAGATAAAATATAATAAAAATGAGTATTATCTAGGTCAAAATAAAAATAAAAGAATAAATATATTGATAAAAAAAAAAAAAAAGATGAAAACTGTTTTAATTTATTTTTATTATCTACATTTATTATACAATAACTATTTTAATAAATAAGTTATAGATTTTAATGGGTTAAATAATTATTTGATGTAACTTAATCTAACGTGATTTAAACAATTTATAATCGATCATTTTTGTCCACTTATTAGTTAATACAAATTAGACAACGATGATTCTTGATTTTTTTATTGATGCAAGTAAAAAATAATCACTAAAAATTCATTCATCTTTAAATTTCTTTAGATAGCACTTTTATTTATCTAAAATGATAAAACAGATAATTATTTCTTCAGCTAACTAGATAAGATAAAATATAGTTAATTATTTATCTAGATAATGTCCAACAATTCTTGCGAACGTGTCGTATACGACACAATAATGCATGAGTGAAACCGCCCTCAAAAGTACTCGTAGAACTGCTTTAATTGTTAAGGTGGTGGTGGACGAGAGGCTAATATCGCTCAAAGTAGATGTTTACATGAGACAGAAAAGTTAATAAACTTGTATATAATTCATATCTTGTGGTACGTAATGTTGTTAAAACATTAAATTCCGTGATATCCATTGTTGTAGACTTTGAACTCGACTGTATCAAATAGTTCAAGAGATCGTGAAATGTCTGCAAATGTCATGTTAAGGTCTTGCCAATAATATAGTATCATATGGGTCACGTACCGTAATGAGGAAGAGAGCGGTAAAGGGATAAGGGAATAGGATAAGGGGTTCAATAAGGGGACTTATCCCTTTAGTAACTGTTGTAACCTTTGATTTTTTAACGTTCATCTCAAAATGATTAACTCTCATGGCCTATTTAATAGGTAATCTATGTAACCACAGCAAAAAACGGACGGGTTTTGTTATTTTTTGTGACCAGGAATGAAAATTTTCGATTGCGTTGGAAACTATATGACTCAGAAACAATTAAAAAAAGTGATGGATAAATTTCGATATTTATCGATTTATTAATACTCTAAGAGTCAAATGATCTAGAAAAAAACTGCACGCTAAACATTTTGTGTAATCATTGTCGTAGCTAAAGGTGTGCATAGACATGTAGAATCGCCTGAGATACAAAATCCAACTCAAGATGCTTGTAATTGTTTTCATAAGAAATCGTAAGGCATTTGATATTTAATGTATATGAATATTATAGTATAATTATGCTCACCGAAGTATTGTAAACTCATTTGCGTATACTCGTGTGTCGTGTATTTGTTAATCATTTGAATGTCACGTGAGATTATTTATACTGTAATATGTTATTCTGAGGTAATGAGTAAAAAACTATACTCGTGACTGTTTTTAAACTTTTAACGTCACTGATAAACGACTACGATATCTATATGATTTCGACGTTCTCGTACAGAATTCAGAAATTACAATGGTCACAAAGTTTTTGACGACTTGAGTGACAGTACTGAAGACTGATGAATCAAAATATTATAACAGTCGTGAAACGCGCAACATTTTCATTTTTATTTTTCCGTCATCAAAGTCACAACGCTACGACACTGGGCTTAATGTTTTTTGACGAAAATCAGTTTCCGTGGTATCAGCACAACGGTAAATAGATCTTAAACTCGATAAACGCGAACGTAACGTACTTTTCGAATCGCATGCCTTTGGACCAGCTTCAGCGATGATAACCCGACACAGTAATTCGGCCGGATTCTCGCACGGCTGTTTCTTTTCGGTGAACGACCGGATTTGTCAACGGCGACGTGTACACGATAAAATATTATATCAACGTGTGTACGCACACAGCTCCTGCACGGATGCGCCCTCCCCCTGTGACATATAGCCGCCATTAATTAGTCCTGACTCTTCGCCGGGGTAAAAAGCTTAGGGTTTTTTTTTCTTTTCATCCCGTCGGAAATTTACAACAATAAATCTGCAGATCCGGATCCGCGAAACGCGTGCGCTCCGACCTAGTCACCCGCGTCTACTGCAAACACGAACGCGAAAACGACATTGTGACGCACCACGTAAACCTCCAATTTTCACCATTTCCCATCATTATCGCTAAAATAACAAACGTAAAGTGTGTGCGAACAAGACAAACGAAAATCATTTATTATTGTATTGCAACACAAACTCGCTCATCTCATCCGCAATAATAATATAAAAAAAAAAAAGTAAAAAATAAAACCATGCATTTTCATCGGTAATTTGTATATATCTGTTCCGTACGCAACGACGGGGCAAAACGTAAGACCATGGGTTTGTTTTGGTCTTTTCGGCGAATTTAGTTTTAACCAAAATCTCATCACCGGTGTATATAACATAACCACGGTTGTATTATAACATATTATATAACTTCAAGATGATGAGTTTCACAAGTTAAAACGATTTGATGACAGTTTGAAAATAAGCATCATTTACGGGAGGTTTTTTGAAGTGTAAACGTTAGAAACTTTTTTTTCAAATTTAATACGTTTTGTCACTCATTGCTTTTAACTTTTGGAAAACTAAAAAAAATAAAATAGAAAGCGATCTTGAAATTCTATACTATATATACTTATATACTTATAATAATAATAAATATAATATATTATGTATCACATATATGTAATATAATGTGCTGCTATATTACTCCTAAGGGAAAAACTTTTAGGTTACGCAGGATTATATTATTATTTATAGTACATTTCGCGTTGTTTCTGTAACAGAAATTGGAAAATGAAAGCTTGGATTTGGTAAAACATAAGTCAGAATTTGAAACTTGTTGGTAACACGTCAAGCATCCATTAAAATAAAAACGATGATTATAGGTCATTGTTATTTATTCGAGTCCATATATTTATTATATATTTTTTATTATTTATACGTTTATATTTATATATATATATATATATATATATATATATATATATATATATATATATATATATATATTATGTATACGTGTGTGTATGTACGTGAAACACATGAATCCGACCAAAAGTATAACAATATATTATAGTATCATTCGTAATAATTAATACTTTAATGCGGAAAAGAGAATAATTAAAATTAACTGGCTTATTTATCCAATGCAAATTCATAATATTTATACTTTTTTTCTCCATTAAATTTAGTAAAAAATAACTTATTATGTATTATAATTCAAATTATATTATATAGACTAGATATTTTTTTGTTGTGATATTAAGGCTTAATATTATCAAGATATAAAAAATAAATATTACTATCAGCTATAAATTTGTTAATTTTATATTTCCTATCAAATTTGTATCCACATATAATTCCAAACATAATATTTTCACGGCAAGAGTGAAAAAACAAAAAAATAATATTTATCTTCACTCATAACTCTATTAAAATAAACTTATAATTTGATAAATCACGTTTTACGCGGGATTTAAATTTTAAACATTTTTAAGTTTTCGACTTTAATAAAAGCAAAATAAATAATAATTGAATAATATATCACTACATTAACTTTGTTTAGTTATTCACATTGAAAGCTGCAGTGTAAGTATTTGTCTACTGTTTTTGTTGATTACTTTTTAAATGAAATCAGACTGCTTGTTTGTTTGGTCCCGGAAAAGTAATTAAGTATCATTAATAATCACTTTAATTACGATCTTAGTATTGAGACTTCAAGTTTAAAGTTAAAAATAAAACAATGCCCGTTTAACCCTTAATGCGTATTGAAATATTTCATTAATTTTATTTACTTATCTAAAAAGTCTGACAAGTAAAAAGACATCTTATCCGGGCTTTAATAGATTATATTGAACAAATTTAACATACCACAGCTTACTTGAATATTGTAATTTCTGATAAAAAAAAAAAAAAAATCCAAACTGATTTTCAGCACGATTATAATACTTTGCTTGTTCCTCCGTGTCTGATGAAATAATTATAACATCATTTTTCTCTAAAGTTTCATTCTATTATCAATCATAACTGAAATAGAACACATTTCAATAATTATTATTGTAATTAATATTTTTAACTAAAATTTACTAACTATTTCTTAACACACCTATGTCTAATAAGAACTAATTTTGAATAATCTCTTCAGTTAAAATTCATTTTCTGTATATTAGACAACCAATTCTCTCAAAGTATCCTTCCTTTATTTTTTTATATTATGTTGCGATTTTATAGACTTAATATTTACCAGACGATGAATTTTTAATATGAAACCTATCGTCCTTTACAAATATAATAATACTCCAGGCTAGGCTTTTATTGATTTATTTATTTCTATATATACAGTTATATATAAAACTGTATATATATATATATACTAGCTGTTTCCTTGCACTTTGTTGCCCATTAAAAGTGCCAACTACAATATTATGTTTTATTTTATATAATGAATTACTTAACGTTGCCCGCCGACCAGTAACAATATAATTTTTAATTTTGTTTTTTTACTATGACAACAAAAAATTTAAAACAATTTAGGCATTTACTTTTTCTTATAATGATTAGATTAATTAAACATCATGTTAAAGGAAAAACAGGTATTAAATAAATGATTGTTAATTAGTAAAATAAAACTAAATCAAATAAAATTGTACTCACGTAGTTTTTCTGGTAACGCCAAAAACGACAAATGGAAAATGAAGTCGTAATAATCGAATAATCATATTTCATATTGATAAAACCTAAATTTCACGACTGTTGCATTCTATGAAAGAAGAGGGTATTTACGGCTATAAATAAAATCGAACGGAATAAAAACGATAAGAAAATTATCATTTTAGAAAATTTAAACTTTATATAGTGAAACATAATATAAATACCTAATATTCATACACTACATATTTCTCCATGTTGATCTTTTTTTTTAATATTGGCCGGGGGCCCCATTTTAACGATTATGTCATATGGACAATGGTCAAGATAAAGCTTGCTGTAGCTTTTTCAATTCGAAAAAAACATTCCAGAATTCAAAAAATCAATCATCAAAAAAACTTAAAAAAAAGGGTTTTCCCAAAAATTTTTCGTAAAAACCTTCTCCTGACAATTACGAACAATGAAAAAAAATTTGAGCCAAATCGGCCCAGCCGTTCTCAATTGATGAATTGTTATACATTTTGGCTCCATTTTTATAAACATATATATATATATATATATATACATGAGTATTAAAATTTTTTTAGTTTTTAATTTTACTTTAATTTTTGTTATTTTATTATTTATTATTGTAATTATTATTATTTTCTAAGAGTCCCGGTATCCTAGAATAAATGTACTACTGGTAGTGCATACAATAACAGTGCCTTACAACTAATGCCCGTCAACGATTTTCAATGAACTCAATGAATGAACAATCCATTAAACGGCAAACAACACTACTGACGATTCTATAGAAGCGTTAACTTCAAACGTCAGTCGACCGACGATTGGTTCTATGAGCATCATCAATCTTGTAAACATTCTCCATCCTACAAATACACACGTGCACATACAATTTGGTATATTGTACGGCAAACGGAGCATCATCATATGGCAGAAACATCGAAAAGCACGTTTACGAATTAAGGAGACATCATGCATGTATTAATCAATACTCTCAGTTGTACATATTTATACGAAAGTATACTGTAGAATTATCAACGTGACCCATCTGCAGTGACCATAGTCTCACCCACACACCTTTATATACAAATACATATATGAACACAATAGACACAAATGAACCGTGGTTAGGTTCCGTCGTCGTCTTGTCCGGACCCCAGTATTCAGAATATTCAATATACGTGCGTATACACGTTTCGTATTAATGCCTTTGAAATATATGTTTAAATGTACACCTGCGAAATTAAAGTAATTATTAAAACATACCGTAAACACGCATAGATCTTATGATTAATTACTGACTTTGCGTATATAATATATAATAAAACAATTAATATTCCATGCCCACATTAACAAGATAAACACTGCTTTTATTTACCGTTCACAATCTTAAAAATTCTGCTTGACTTATTGGTAAGTCTAAGACCCGCTTATAATGGTTGTGTCTAGAAGATTTATAAATTTTTCATTGCAGAGTGATAAATTCTCTTGTTCGGCCAATCCGTTGTTTTGTTATCTATGTTTAATTATACGTCGAAATTTCTAATCGCATAAATATCTATTCGTATGCAGTATAGTTTATATAGTATAACCGAGCATAGTATTTTCTGCCTCTTGGATACAAGTAAAACTCATATACTACGTAATATATAGTTCATAAGTTCCACAAAGAGAAAAAAAGTAGGAAATAAAATGAACAAATAACAGGATATTCATAAAAGGATTGATCAAGTGTTTAAAAAAAAACAATATGGTTTTTATATATTATACATACGGGAAAGTAACTGACGGGTGGTTAAAAGGAGAAAAATAAAGTTTTTCATAAAATAAATTTTCTACGTATTTTCCCCTTTCCAGAAGTAATGAGGGTATTCCCGTTATAGGATAGCAACGAAAATTTTTGAAATAATAAAATCGAGGTATATAATACATAGTAGCATAAAATTTGTATTCAAAACCACAATAATGATTATTAAATTGATCATATTTACTCGTCGTTATATTTACACCGATTGGCGTCAATAAAAATGATTGATGTACGACTTTTTTTTTTTTATTCTACTAAAATAAAAAACTATTTGAATTGTTCGTACGATAAAAACTTTAAATACGTAATAAATAAGATATATTTTAATTTAATTTTTTTTATTATTTAAAATTTTTTATATTTTTTTAAAGAATGTAAAATAATATCAACGCGTGTACCATATTTACCAGAATGAGGTAAAATAAATTCAACTGAGTCAAAAGTCCACGAACAAGAAACAAAGGGACAGCTATGTACAAACTGATGGACAGTTGAATGAAGAATCGATCGAAAAAAGCTTTTAACGTGAAAAGTTTACATAGGATTAAAGGTTTTCGTGACCCTATGTATATATTTTATATAAATATATAAAAGACGCAATTTGACTGTAATCAAGGATCAATATGAAGTGAAATGTCTACAGTTGTTCTAAAAATAAAATTGAAAAGTTGACACATGTCGTGCGTACGTTCATTGGTAATGCTTAGGAGTGTGTAATTGCATTGAATCTACAAAGGACCAAAGATAGTTTAAGGACACAATATTATGTTATGCCAATACGAATAAAATATTATGCGTTTTGAAATACAAATAAAACTAATAATAAAATAATGGAATGATAACAATTTTTTTTTATTATTTAAACCTAAAATACGTCTGTCGACGAGCTTTATTTTTCTGATAGTAAAATTGTATTTATAGAATGCACTGTACTCTGAGCGATTAATAACATTATTGTATAGCTTCGGACGTTTAGATCAAAACATTATGTTTGATAAAAATAGGAACTCTTATAAATATCATATAAATACATATTACACTCGTGTAAAACGTTAGCTGATAAGAAATAATATTGCGCGACGGTTATCATGAGATGTTAAGTGCAACCAAAGTTCGGGGCAAAAACAAGACCAAAAACAAGACATCTCCGTGGCTGTCTGGTTATTGCACGGAGTATAAATAACCAGACAGCTCCTTTTGCATTGTATTGGATAATACCTAAACACTGATTCTTCAACAGTGTTGTACAAAGATAACCAAAAAATTATCTAGATAAGATAACAGATAATCAATTGAATATTTATCTAGATAAGATAATAGATAATACTTAAAATATTTATCTAGATAATAGTTAAAAGATAACCACATTTATCTAGATAAAATCAGATAATTGAAAAAAACACAATTTTAAGTTTGCATTTGTAAAATGGCAATTTTGTTATAAATAAAATATTATAAAGTTTGTTCTCTTTTTTCTATTATTTGAACTTTTCTCCAATATTGTCTAAATAGATTTATGATGTAAACAACATTTAGGCTAAAAATTACTGTAATTGAAGCCTTTGAATTAAAAAAAATAATAATAATAAAGTAAAATATTATGATTTATTTTACTGTTGGAGACACAAAATAAGTAAAATCTGCTTTTTTTTTGTTTATTACTTAATACCTAATTATAATTTATAAAAACATAATCACTATATAATAAAACTATTTATTTTTTAAACGTATTTATTTATAATCAGTTAATAATACCTTATATTAAAATTCAAAATGATAACTAAACAATTATTGAATAAAAATTATAATGTTAATAATTAACAAAATTATGAACATAATATAGTTATTTGTTTAGAAGATATATATATTTTTTATAAACATACACTTATATTTTTTTAAATTTATGTATACTTATGCCAGAACTGCTAAGGCGTATCTGAAATACTGCACCTATATTTATTATTATAGAAATTAAAAATCTACACAATGTCATAAATTGAAATGTAGGATTGAGTTGTTATCATGCTGGTAGTCAGCAGACTATTTATAACTTTTATTGTATATTTGTACATAAATATTTTATAAATATAGCTAAATCTATAAAAACATGTTCATTTTCATTTATTAGCAATTACTGTCGTCTGTTTGCTATTCTCAGTAGTCAGGTTTTATTATTATTTACTACTTTAATCAAGATAATCCAAGTTTATAATAATATATTGTTATTTATGAAACATTTGATCGTTTAGGCCAGTGAATTGTTGCTATAAATGATATAAAGTCGCCAATAATACAATACGTTTCCAGAATAGACCTATTAACGAGCGACTAATTAGTTAATAGGTCTATGGTTTCCAAAAACCAACAATGTTTAATTGTATTGATGTCCATATGCATATTGACATGCTAAATGATTTTTTTTTTTTTTTTTTCTGTAAGCCAACTTGTTAGACTGTAAATAACAAATATTATAACACAGCGTATATTAAACATTATTCATACCATAATGTATTGCATTAAAATTACATTGTAGTATGCATATACTATTATTAGATAATAATATGCATTTTCCCGAGTCGTACACTGATAAAAACACATATTTATAAAAAACTGTATAATACGCATAACCATATATGTCATTCAATAGTGCATTTAAACTATACACTTTTAAATTATATAAATTATATAATTTAAATTACAAAAATAGCCAACGATAAAACTCATTAGGCTTACATGAAAAATGCTGAAATAGAGGAAACCCGAGTCAAGAGAGGTCATCACGCCATAAGAAAGACGCAAATACTGTCGAAGCATCTACCAGAAATAGTCATGAACAAACTCCATTCGAGGAGGCATTAGAACATGGGAGATTAGACAACATCCAGGACCAGCAGAAATCAGATGTGTCTAGCTATCAGTACAAGCCCTTCTGAGTTTTGTCTTCGATATTTTTAGCGCAGTATTATATAATTTATAACTGTATACTTTTGTCAGTCGATTAATTTCTATCATAAAAGTGTTTTACAACGAGTGAAATAGTTAATTGATTTAAAGTCATTTATTTCTATCCCGAAACTACATCATTACGATGGGTACCTGTTTTTATTGGGTACCACGTAACAACATAGACAATTCCAGTAATCAAAAAAAATTTAATTTATTTTTTGATAATTCTTGAATATTATTATGAAAAGGTATATTTTATAAATTCAGTTACTATATTATAATAATACTGATCAAATTTATTCAATTGTAAATATATAATATACCTATTAGGTTAAATATTACGACTTATCAAAATAATATTTTTTTCAATAACTTAATGATTTACAAGACAATAGGATCAAGAAAAAATCTTTTGACTCAGTTCTAACAGACATTAAGATTCTCAAATATTATCCCAATGGAGTTATTTTATAAATAATTAACTACAATAATGTTTTTACAGAAATGTCTAGAAGGCGAAATCAATTTGATATACAAAATATATGTTCATTTCCTAAGCTAGGTCAGCCGAAAGTGTACGAAAACTAAAAATAAAACAAACCAAGACAAATTAATAGATATTTGTAAACTAGCTAATAACTGAAGACTGTTTAGTTTTGTTTATTTTTTATTTATTATGATGTATGTTATTTTTTATTATTATACAAAATAACTAAATACCTGAGTTCTTTAAAATGTGTTGTTATATTGTTAATTAATTAATAACGTTTAATTAGGAGAGGGATTATATTAAATTAATAATTAAAAATATTATCTAGTCATGATTATATGATTAAATAAAAGTGTGATAGATAAATAACAAAAATAATGTTAATATTATATTATTAATACAGACCATATCAATATATCTATCCCGTAACTACACGTTTCGCATGTAAAACTTCTTAATTACATATTTTTTAAATACTTTGTTTAAAAAAAATAGTTTTAAATACAAAAGGTTCCAAAAAACCCCAAGACATTTCATTTTGGCAAGAAAAATCAGTTAGAACACGTCTTAGCGCTCTATTGAAAAAAATGAAAACTGAGATAGATGTTTTTACAGTATCAGCAACGATAAACTAATTTTTGTTAATACATATTTTGTTGCAATAACTTTTTTTTACAGTATTAAATTGTTTCATACACATTTTGTGTTCATTTTCCCTAATTAATGATAAACAAATTGTAAAGCAGTCGGAGTCAAGCGATCAAAACATAAATCACTACGCACACAGACTAATTAAAACGGAACGCGCAGTTTGCAAACAGCTAGTAGGTATTAGTTATAAATCTTTAGTATTACCCCTTTCTGACGAACTGACAGATGTCACGTGTGCCATTATTTTGCCACAATCTCGACGATATTTAGGTTTCTCTCTATTGATTTCTATGGAACTTATGTAATATTTTCGCAAAACCGATTCAATTTCTTAGTTTCTAAACTAAAATAAAGTTAAAACATAAACACTTACAAGATATTATATATTACGAAATAAAAAAAATAAAAAATAAAATACGTGTTCTCAAACGAGAAATATTATCATAATATTCGTCCTAAAATTAAATATAAAATAATGTATCAAAATAAATTGTATTCAATAATATTTTAAGATTTCTTTTGTAATGCATCTTTATTATACGCTATTGTTGTTTTCAATTAAAATTTGAAGAAAAAAATGTTTTCGTGTGTCGTTCAACCGGATCATCTATTACGAGTCTGGCACGTACGTCATCATTTTTGTTGATTTCAATGCAGACTTTCCAAAGATAATTTACAAAATTGGTATCTAGTTTTGAAAATTTCGATTTCACCCAAAGTGAATAAAGTTTTGAGAAACTTTATATTTTAAAGGGTAACTTTTGAGCAAACTCATTGATTAGTTTTCAAAGTAACACGTGCTAAACTAAATAAATAAAATTATAGTATGTAAAATAAAGTAGATATATGTACAAAGTATATTGTACATATTATTTTTATAGAAACGAATTTAGTTCAAAATTACAGTTACTATTCATATATTGTTATATTTACTAGTGTCAAAATAGATCTCCTAATATCAATTACGTGCGCATACCTACATAGCACAAGGAAATTTAAATTTTATAATATAATTCGACAAATGGTTATAGTTAAATAATAATATAATATATTTCACGTACACTATTTGTGGAAAGTAGTTAAATCATTTTTTTTAAAAAATGGCGATACTCGTACGTTGTCGCAATACGGGTCACGCTGAAAATTGGGAGTAAATATATGCATGAGTTCTGCACGCACCACAATGCGGAAATATTTAAATGGACGATTGTTGTATATTTTAACTACGTACTTCCTATGACGACTCCGGTGTTATTATCATAACATTCCCCGGAGCTAACAGATCTCACCCCATGGAATTAATTGAGATATTTCAATTACGCGCCACCAACATTAATTTTCTCGTGTACACCGTGAAATTGGCCGAGCCGAACGTATCAAATTTATGTAAATTATATCGACTCGTTATATTAATTTAACAGCCAAAACGGTTTAATTGGCCGCCAGCAAATAGCCGACATCCAATTACAGAGTGCGAAATTGCGCTCTTTCATCGGTTAATATTTAAAACGAGCTCTTCAATAACAATAATATAAAGAATTCCTATTACCAATTCGGTATTCAATAATTTACTTTTTTTCTCTACGATCCAAAGATTCAATACCGAAGGACACATTGGCTCAATCAATGATTTATACGATTTAAAATAAAAACCGATAGCTGAAAAAAAAATTTAATTAGAAATCAAGACTAATTTTTAATTTTTCTCGGCTGAAAAACTGTGCACCCAAAAACTACATGAACCTAAACGCATATCACTTAGAACTATTCACTTCATTATCATCCATTCCAAAAGTCCATCGCATTGCCTCTCTGTGCCAAAAAATAAATATATTCTCAGTTTCCATTTCTTGATAACGTCCACTTAACTATACTGATATATTTATTCAATGACTGCAAATTGTATTTGATTATCTTAAGTTGCTATTGAATACATTTATTTAATGTTATCATTAATTATTAAAATCACTTAAAAAATATTTCAACTTATTTATAAAATTACAATACAAGTGATCAACAATAGTTTACACATCAATTTATAATGTTTTTTAAAAGGGATTATTGCTATTATAATTAAAATAAGAAGAGTAATCAGTGGTTAATCGGTTTTAAGTTAAGTCACTACCAACTTCAGTATTATACGCCAAGTATAATATCTTAACCGGATGGTTTGTGTTACTACGTTTATACTTTTACATAACTCGATCGCTCAAAATTGTCTTTATCATTTCAATTATTACAAATTATGGATATCGATAAATCCCTTCAAAATATAAATGCATTCTTTCTGAGATGATTTCCCAGCTCGCCGACAACCAGTTTACTAAAATTTATAATTCAAAATTAAATTAAAAACAATAAAAAATAAAGGAAAAGACAAGTTTATAAAAAAAAAAAATATAAAAAATCACATCAAGTAGATTATGTCAATATTTGCTCCAAACAGAAGAACATACATGTATTTTACTACATCAGTGTATTCAGTAAGAGTAATACCATTTGAATCCTATATTGTAATTATCGACTACACGCAAGAGTATCTCCAATCCCTTCTAATCCAAGAATTATTCTCTTTGTATATTGTGTATACAGTGGTCGCCGTTTACAAGACTCACTTTGGAACCAGCATTAAGTGAGTCTTACAACTAAATTAATCTTCTAGATGAAGTAGAAAAAATACAAACAAAAATCTAAATATAACTGCTAACTTTATTTTGCTTTTACTACGTATTAGATATTACATAATATGTATTATACGAGTAAAATAAATATATTATTATTATTTTACAAAAATTTATATTATTTATTAAAAACATTTATGATTTTAATTTAATTTTATTATTTACAAACTAATTTGGAAATATACTGCTCTTACTCGTATTATAATATATATATATATATATATATATATATATATATATTCCTTTATATATTATATTACGAATAAAATAAATAATTCAGTAATGAATAGCTCTCATCAACAGTTCTAAAGCCTCTAGAATATCTTTGTTTATTGGTGGTTCAACTATGACATCAATAAATATTTCCTAATACAAAGAAGTTTATTTTTACGATTAAATAGATCTTATAATCGATTATTTTTAACGTATTTGGATACGTCCGGACCGTTCCAGGCAATTTTGAGTCTAATAAGTGACTGAACCTTATAACCGTGAGTCTTATAAGTGGCGTCTATTCTATATGTATATTCTATGACTCTATGACGTATTTATGATAACAAAATATCCGGACTCCATTGATAAAAAAAAAAAAAAGTAAAATGTCAAGTAATTTAATATAAATTATAAAAATGACCAATTACTATGAAAGTCTATCTCATAGGGGGGGGGGGGACGATCAAACCTCCTTATGGGACAATCTTGAGTACAAGCAAGATTTAATTTTTTGTAAATTGATTTGGAGTTTTCTAACAAGTTATTTTTATTTTTGAAATTTATCAGCTCATACATTTGACTCTAAATGATGGTAATATTTAGCGGTGTCAATTAATTTAATTAAAGTATTATCTTTTCCTTTTAACCCAATTTTTTTTTTAAATAATTTTATTATTGTTGTTATTTTCACCATGTAATTCTAATAATACTATATAATTTATAAAAACTAAATATTAACATTTATTTATTATTCAACTAAAAATTATATCTCAAGTCTTAAAAACTTTATCTAATAAAACATCTCTCCCGCTGTTAGTAGCATGCTACTCACCTTCAATTAATAAGTTACGTAGTTCATAAGATAATGTAGATATCAGTCATAAATTATAGTTTCTAATATAAATCGGTACTGAAAAAATGTTGGAATTATAAGTACACACGTAGTGAAAAAATATTGTAAACTAAATAGCAATTTTCATATGTAAAATCATAATGGCTTTTAATTTATCTATTTCTATGAAATATCGGTTTAATTATTTTGTTGTAAGTAATTATATTTTCAAACATCAATTCTTATTAATTTCATAATAACTTTAATTAGTTATAATAAACCGAAACTAATCTTAAAATCTTAATTATTATCAGTACTATGAAATAATAAAATATATTTGCGAATTGGAATAAAAAAAGAAAAAATTATTTTTTGTGCTGTCAACAGACTCGAGCAATAAACCTTTATGATGCAGCGCTCCCCCGATCGAAGACAAAGACGAATGTGCTTTGGGATATGACTTAGGAATACGTGATCCATACCGAAAACCTTCAGTAGCGTAATAATGGGAAATTTGAGTGATGCTCGAATGGCTTTTACAAATACTTATAACTTTTACAACAAATAAAATTAATAACATTATTTTAATTCACCTGAAAAAAAAAAATTACTTATAAAAATAAATAATACCCCGAGGTATACCAATGGTCGCACGTTTTATATTTTTATGTTTTTCCATTTGTAAAGAAGATTTATTTACGATTTATTATTATTTTTTAATCATTTTAGTTTTTTTAGTAAATACGACAAAACACAAACTCAGTGATGGATTTTATAAAATATATTTTATACACTTTTTTTTTTTTAATTTTGTCTTCCATCTGTGTCTTTAAATACAAATATATAAATGTATACTATAATGCGCATCAATAATGTGATAATATACAACTATAAAATGTGCCACGTGTTATGCGTTACCAATAATTAAATCAGCAATTAGTTATTATAACACAATCGAATCGTAGTATGTAGTTAGTGATACAGGTCTTATGTAATGCATGATGCGATTTTTTTGTGAGTAACATGTTACAATATATTATTAGGATACTCGACACGTCTAAATACTTCGGCATTATTGTCATGGTAAAAATATCGTAAAAGAAAATATGTCGTTGATACAAAAATATCGCAATGATATAGTAGTTCGTTTTAATCCTGGTTAAAATATAACAAATGAAATGCTTACATAAGGGTTATTATTATAATAATTTTATAATACATACCTATTAACAATATTATAGTATACGATATTCACTCGTATACTACATCGTTACATAATATTTTTTAATATTTGCTTAATTATATTTGTTGATATTGGAAATGATGTGATATTCCGCGTATGCATGGAAAGAGTATAATAATTAAAAAAAAAAAAAAATGTTTGAGGTTATCTGTAGAACAATTTGATCTATGTTTTTATGGTTCAACATTTTATGTTAATATTTGTTAATAATGACATATAATTTTATTAAATTTTAATAATGTGTTATTAGGAGAATTTCCTTTTCTTTTTAGTATATACAAAAAAGAAATTATTTAAATTTTATTGATCAACTAAATTAAACTCGTTATTGTTGTTTTTGCACAAATGTTTATATGATTCTTAGCAAATGCAATTTAATTTTTTACTAATAGTATTCTCTTATGTATGTAATAATTAACCAATATGAACCTATATAATTATGTAACATAGTATAAATGACAATACAAAATAATTACCATAAAGGTGTGTATAGTAAATAATAATCTTCAAAAAAAAAAGAAAGTAAGAAATAATCAATAAATAACAATAATTTAGTACATAAAATAAAAGGAAAACGATTTACTCACAAATTATTTACATATACAGCAACGTGAACAGAGACCATGGAAAAATATGACTGAATTCAGGATCATTGTTTATTGCTAGATATTTAGTTTATTAAAATCATCGATAATGATTTCTTTCACAAAAATTCTTGAATCTCATATTTATGGACGTGGATAAAAAATTTTGAAAATTGATTTAAAATATAAGATTATATAAAATAGTTAACAACATATCATGTTAATTGTTTTATGGGTAAGCTATTGTTTGTTATTTTTTCATATAGGAATAATATAAAACATATTTTATAATTTCAGAAAACCTAAAAATGAATATAAATATTCCTAATAATAATATAATACCGTAAAATGTATAACATTCAAAAATTTGCCGCCCCTCAAAATTTGCCACTGTGTTATGGCGCGTGCCCATAGTGCCTGCATATAAATACGCCACTGGTAGTGCCAGTTCTATTAGAGTAGTTCGATGCGATTATTTTAACTTTCAACATTAACTTTTACTTTAACATCTGTGTGTTTTTAGTTGTTTATTTATTTCATTGTTAAAACAGTTCAAAATCATTATACAGTGATATGTAGTGATATAAGTATCTCATAATCATGTATATAATACGACGGTCAATGGGTCACCTCGACACCAAATAAATCATAGGTACTTACCTACGACTAACCTATGTTGTATGATGGTATTACAAAGAATCTTACATATATTTATTAATTATTTTAATACCTTATTAGTTATGTTATAATCAATGGTTTAACATTGATAATTTAGAATTTCATTAAGGATATTCATTTTAATTACCTAGAAAATTATAGGTTTCTCAATTTTTTTTTTGTTGAAAATTTCTCAATGACGTGATTAATAAAAACGAAAAGCATTTAATAATTTTATAATTCTTGTCACATTATACCAAGCCGTTAACGTAGATCATACGTACAAAAAATGTTGTTAATTTTTCTTTCCCAAAAATATTGGTTTTCGAAACTTTGTCCATATTATGCGCTCTGAAAAAAACTTTTGCCCCAGAGGAGTGTGCAGGCGCATGGTTGCTTATGAACAAACGGAAATTAAAACTGCAAATTCTATTACAGGGGTGTTAAAACGCGCTTGATTTAAATTGAGGAACATATCAAAATTAATGTTTCACAACTCAAAGAGTGTCAATCAGTGATGAACGCATGTAAAAAGTCGTGTGGTGAGGTTTGAAAAAATATCATAATCTTAGTATTGTTGTTTATTAATCTTTAATAATTTAAGTACATTATTGATAATAATATTTCGTGGGGAGGTCCTCTTCGCATCGAATAGCCTGGCGGCGAAAGAGTCCGCGGAGAAACGGTGCGACGGCGAAACGGTACGCGGCGAATCGGTCTGCGGCGAAGTGATCCGGCGGCAAACCGGTCAGCGGCGAATAGGTCCGCGGCGAAATGTCCTAGACCCTCTGTCGGGACACCGTATTATTCATAGTACTATACGAGATAAATTATTAGGTTAAGTCGTGCATGTATAAAATCGGTGTGTAATGTTTGGGTACGGTTGTGGTAGCCAGGGACCATTGCGCACGTGTTAAACACAATGACCGTTTGGTGGGCAAACGCGGTTTTGCCGAAAACATTTTACACTCACAGCGGACGGGCCATCAGCTACTGCTGCGACCAAAGTAAAGTCGAAGGGGTGACGGATTTCTGCTACGCATACGCTTCGTAAACTCAAACTTTGGCGTGGAAAAGTTAAATTAAATCCAAGCACGGCTAATGTCGAAACCAGAATAAGAATTTAATTATTCAGTTTGACTACACGCTCCGATCCGTGCGGCTTTAAGACCGAACCGTGTTTTGCGGCCACGTGATTATTGATCGAAATAATTCGATTAGCCGCGTAATCGGAATTTATTCACAACGGTTTTATTCAACTATTAACAGCCATTATATTATAATGTTTTATAACCGGTACTGTTACACACGCTGTGCCAAAAATTCGTATATATATATATATATATATATATATAACACAGTACAATAAACGCGTTATATTTTATTCTATTGGAGAATTCTCAATAGAATAATATTTTCCTCCCCTCATCCACCCCTGTCGCCGATATTGTATTGGTAATACATGCTGTATAGTCGGCTTAGGACGAAGGCGAAAAAAGAAAAAATCGGATTTAAGTAAAAGTCACTCAAATAAAATTAAATCGTCGCAAAACTATTATATTGGTTAAAATTACACATTTGAAGTTTTGTATAAACTATTCTACGTCGGATTTTCTAATAGTCCTGGTTAGTATTTAGTAGGTGATAAATAGACACGAGTAATAATCAGATAAATCTAGATAAACATAACAGATAAAAATTACTAAATTATGTAGAGAAAGATAATAGATAAAAAATTCCTAAATTATCTAAATAAAGATAATAGATAAATGTGATTTATCTAGATAAAAAAATTAGTAAAAGTTATTTTTGGTACGTTTTGGCATAAACTATGCAGGGGCATAAGTGCATAACCAAAATATAATCTTTTAATGAGAAATAATGAAATTTTATCTAGATAACTATCCAGATAAGTTGATCATAATAAGTCCAAACACTATACATAAAAAAATATTAACACGGTGTTAACAGTTTTAAAAAAAAAAAAGAACCGGATGGGCCTCGCTCTGCTGTACAGTTAGGGGTGGAGTGCACCTCGCTTATAGGATAGGTCATTATTATAATGGATTTGTTAAATTTGAATGCAATGATAGATATCATTGTATACGAATAACGATTCTGAACGGAGTTCATATGTTTGTCTAGGATATAATACATTGTTATTTATAAACATTGTAAAAAGTATATTTTATTTTGAAACGATAAATATATTTTTCAATTAGGATGGGTTGGCAGTTGCATACAGCGATATAGTTTGTCAGTCTAGAACATTCTACATTATATTATATTTTACATGTAATTTTATGTCAATATTCGCTGTTCAAACGCTTATAAAAAAAAATTGTGCCTATGGATTTTAATAATTTTTGAATGACTTTAAGAACTACTTCTGTGGAATCCTCTATTAAATTTTCAAGTATTTTGTACGAGCCAAATTTTTTTTATCACCGATTATAAAAAAAAAATGTAAAAAAATCGAATATTTTAAATGCCTATAAGTGGCTTAAAAATCAATATTATATTTTGAAAAAAATATGACATAAAGGAAATACCAATCTTAACAGCTGGTAGAAATTTCAAAAATCTGCGACTTATACTTTTTGAATTATAAAAAATATTTAAAATCGTTTAAGAATAAATCGCTATTTTATGCAATTTCGTAAATATATAAATTTCAAACAGTCATAAAATTTTTTCTTCTAAATCCGGTAGAACATTTTTTAAAGATTTTTGAAGAGTAGCTTATAGATAACCTAGTGTTAAAATTTTGAACCTTAAGTATGAACAGAAAAAATTTTATGAATTTTTATCTACAAAATAACTTGCAAATTATCGTGATTTTTACATATTTCGTATAAATTGGAACTTTGAGCACTTATAAAAAAAAATTGTGACTTACGATTTTAGATTTTTTTTTATCAGTTAAGGAACAACTTATAAGAAACCTTGTATTAAATTTTCAAGATTTTCTGGGGAGCCAAAAAAATTTTATCGTTATTTAAAAAAAAAATACTTAAAAAAATTGAAAATTTCAATTGTCTATAAATAGCCTAATAAAAGTCAAAATACTTTGAAAATTTAATGGTGTATAGAGAACGCTAATCTAAACATTTGGTGAAAATTTCTAGTATTTACATTGATTAGTTTTTGAGTTATAGCAAAATAAAAAATTTGATTATGTTGAAAACTGGTTTTGCGTAAAAACTCCCGTTTTTCCCAAATTTTTTTATGGTTTTTCCCGTCGCATTTAAAAAATATTGAAAATATTTTACTTTTGACCCCCCAAAGTACCAAATAGATTCACTTTCCTTTCAGAAAAGTTGCTACATAAGGCAATCGAAGCATTTTTACTGCCCCAAATCGTGTCGACAGACACAAAAAAAAAAAAAAAAAACACACATCATTGTAAAATCAATACATTCTTCACTCCGTTCAGAATCTAAAATTATACGTGTATTTATGATTTTTTTCATGACGATATTATTTATTATTATTTACATTTTTAAATTACTATTAATTATTATTTTTTATTATTGCATATCATTCGAATATACTTTTTTGGGTTCCTAGATACGTTTGACCCGTAATATTTGTTCGTAATATTATTTGTGTCAACAGACCGCAATTACAGTTATTTTGTCCACAAAGCATGAATGTTTCAATAGTGATGATATCCGTGTTAGGTCATAATTGAACAGTTGTACTCGGAATCCATATAAAAATGCTGCTATAAATAATAATATGCGTCAAGAACAAAAAATTGTAGTGTGAAAGACTACTGATACTCCCAGTTTCAAAATCTTATTGTACATGCATCGTTCAGACGTTTGGAAATGTTTGGAGCTTACGAATATCAGAAAGAAAATGGGACATACTTATCGTAGAATATATATGAATATACATACGTTATCTGATCAAAAAACTTGCATCATAAATCAGAAACAAATAGGAAACATTTTCGGGGTACCGTAAAATCTAATAATATTGTTGTCATAAGATATGATTAGATATCATTTAATGTTTCTAATCGTTTGCCAAATAACTTACTTTAACCATATTGTGTTTTAGAAACGCCGACAAAATCGTTTGTAAAAATATTCTTTCGATGTTATAACTCTAAATTAGCTTTTAGATAGGATTGTTCACGTTATCGTTATACTTATTTATCATTTACTACCAACGAGGATCTAGAACAGTCTATTTTTGTTTATGTATTATTTATCTGGAATTAAGAACCGCTGATAGTCTGATAAGAAATTAGGTCTTAGCCGAACAAATAATGGAAAAAATATGTGGGTAAACAAAAATAATTTCATAAATAATTTAGTGGCCAAACATTTTTGGACGAAACAACTGGAAATTATTTATTAACCAAAGAAAACATTTCATACCACTAACAACCGACTTATTTCAGTCATTATTATTTTCTTTTGGGTATACCGTACCTATACAGTACTGCGGTATGATAATAATAATACTATTGTAATTTTGCAAAACAAAACGTTTTAAATTAACTTTAGACGAATAATGTGTATTAAAATTACATAATTTCTTAATTTTATTTTCGTTCAAAACCAAAATATTTCGGCTTCAATTGTATTTACTTTTATTTTTTATACAGTTCATGTATTTCGATGTTATTATTATTAATTCGAACATAAAATATAAGCATATAGTATATAGTATATAAATGAGAACCGATAGTTCTTATTACTGGACTTTATATTAGTTTTTTGTCGGCTCCGTTCATCTGAACAAATTGTATACAGACAATTTTTACTTTTAAATTTTATTTACCATCTCATTGTCAAGCAAACAATAATTAAGAGGTAATAACTTAAAAAAAATTTCGGCATGATACTCTTTTCCAATTCTATCATATTTTTTAAACAGTGATTAATCATTTTTACTGCAACTTACAATAACATTTTTTTAACATCTAAATAAAAACCGTAACATTTATTTTATATTCAATTATGATATGACGGAATCAAATAATATTTTTACCTTCAGTTAATAATGCGAAACTTAGATTCTTTCTCCAAGAAAAACAAATCTTGCAACGACTGCACTATAATCATAAAATATTATTCATTATTAAAATATTATTCATTAAAATATTACTATACCGTATAACAAACAAAAATGACAGCTCTTTATGAGTGTATTTGCTCATCGACTGATTTCGAGCATAGATATTTTTGTATGAAATGTATATGAAGCGGATCTTGAAATACAATATATACTCGTATGATTGACGCAAACGTGACATTTCCAAAGCAGCAGATTAAAATTGTTCACTGTAGTCGTATACAAGTAAAATGCATTTTATGAGAACATATATTATCTCAAAAATGTGAGCGTCGCATAAACTTTCATATAGAAAACCACAATCACATTATAACTAAGTTTGAAATATATTCACAAGACAAATAAAAAAAAAAACACTCGATCGCTTATAAAATATGTATAATCAATACGGTACATAAAACTGTGAACTTAAAAACTTCATGAACAGTAATTCGTTATTAATAATATTATTGACATCGAATACGTATGTTATTTTAAAATTTATTATTTAACGTTATTTTGTGATTTATTACTGTAGTATTTGAAGTATCAGTTCGAAAAGTGGAGATTTATGATTATAATATAGTGTATATTTCTTGTGGAGAATTTAAACGTCAAAACTTAACACAGTGAAAAGCGAAAAGTTTTTATATAGAACAAAGAAGGTTGGAATAGTTAAATATTCTTAACCTTACTTGATTTGTTTTCAAACTAAAATTTAAAATAAAATGGCTTCATGCTCTTCTGTAGTGCATAAAATCTTTATAAGCACTTACTAGTCAAGAAAAAAAAAATTATAACAATGTTAATCAATTTACATTGCAAACGTAAAAACTTAACGAGAAATTTGTACAAGTATATATCATCAAATTTCTAACAAAATTAACCGACAAATTATTGCTTGAAAGAAAACGTAGATGGTTATTAGCCTACTTAAAAAAAAAGTAAGTTTAATATTTTAATATCGACTTCGAGGGGTGAAAAAAATTAAATACTAAGCATGCCAACAGCACTCTCCTTTAAATTTGACGACATGGAAAAACATTAATATATAATAACAATATTAATATATTATGTGACATATTATTATAAATATTTAGAGAATAATTTCATACCACACTCGATTACGTCAATTTTTGACGCGTCGATCATCGATTACCTAACTAGATTGCTTAGCGACACCTACAGGAATAGGTTTTTGTTATATTATCGGAGACATCCATTTATAACGGTATGGTTGGTTCTCCTCCATATTTCTCGAATGTACGCGCGTACATACGTACAGCTTAAGCCATTTTTATTAGTGGCAGATCCATTAAAGTTTACCCGGAGGAGTCGCTCTAATTCCACCGTTAGCACTCACCGATCGATATCCCCGCGGCACTTATTTGCTTTCGTGCTATGTGTATATCATATATACACGAGGTAGAAGATATAATATTGAAGTTTGAGAGCGAAGCCTTAATATATCGAAGAACGGCCGCTCAAAAACTTACCTTGTCGTTGCTTATATTTTATGTAGAATCTTTCTTCTATATACATAAAAAGCAAAAATAAGTGACCTTATTTATAAATGCACTTTTTGTACTTATTCGCATATATTGTATAATAATAATAATTAAAAAGCTTTAAAATAATACGGGTTCCACGAGGGAACATTATTTGATTTTAGAAGGGGGTTAATAATGGCTAGTAACTTATCATGGCTTAGTAAGAACCTAGTAGAAACTGAAACCTGAAGAATGATTAAACCAAGATTTAACTTAAAATTGGTGTTCAAATTGATTAAAATTAATATATATATATTCTTGACCATGTAAAATTGTTAAATAATTTAAATTAAATAAACGCATAAGTATTATGTTCCTATGATATTGAGATTATTTTATGTTTAAAGCCGATCTTTAAACTTGATTTCCGAGAAACTGAAATTAGAAATTGAAATGTATATTTTTGTGATCCATTATCAGTGATGATGCTAATTAGTAATAATACATGGAATTAAGATTAGACTAACATGAACAGTAATTATTCGACATCATGATGTTTGTTAGTTATTTTAAAAATTATATGTGATTTATTTTTATATATGTTCATTGATAATTACTACTTATTGCTAATTTATGTACTGCACTTCAAAGCCATCTTTTTTATCTATTGCATGACAAATATTTGTCTATATTTTTCCATTCACTTAACTAACTATTAATCTGTAGTAAATAATTGTAATATTAATAACTATTTGTTCCAATTAATATAAATTAATAAAACCTAAAATCTGGTTTTATCTTTTAAACCGAAACCTAAAAAAAAATTAACCAGTATTGACTCATTGGATTTTAGTAATCACATAATGCCGATCACATCTCTAAAAATAAATAAATAAATTACGTTTTTACTACATATTGTTGAAGCGAAGTAATTAAAAATGTAGTAGGGAAAATTGATAAAAACATAATTATAAGATACATAAAAATGTATTAAAAAAAAAAAAAAAAAAAAAAAAAAAAAACAATAGTAACATTCAAACAATAAACCGCGTTATATTTTTCTCCATCGGTGTGATAGCGATTATTATTACAGCCGTGAAGTCAAACAAATTTCAGAATTAATAATGAACAATGATTTCACTAAATAATATCGTAATGACATAATGGTAATTCAAATCCGTTGGACGGTGAACGCAATATTATTGCAATAATATTCCACATGGTATGATATAATATAATAGCGAACACATTTGATAATTTATAATATAATTATCATGTATTTGTATTCTAATGAAATAAAAACATAATAATACCATCATTATAATAGGATAACAGGCTATGGGACATTAGAACAATATAATTTAACGGAGATTGATAATACTTTGAAAAACAAATTATACCACGACCAGCAGAACAAACGAAATACAATCGTACAATGGAACACTGCGATAGATAATAACACAATATACTAACATAACTACGTATTTGGAATTAACATCAAAATAATAACGTTTTGTTCACCCAACGCGGAAGTATATAACGTATTTAAATAGCCTCCTGTATCTACGAAAACACGAGAATCAGCAATCTGAATGAGTATAAAAAAAAAATAAAAAAATACACAAGAATGCCTATTAATATACAATATTCACAGTCCATACAATTTTTTTTTTAATTTTCTCCTTGATTTATTGAAGCCACTATAAGTTCTATTTCGTTTAGATTTATAGATATAAAGATATTTGGTTGTTTATCGATCCCATCACTTTAAATAGGACAAACATCTCGCATCAATAATCGGATTTCATGATAGGTTACAACTGTAAAACTATTATATGTCTGTAACAGTTTGTTAACTAATATAATTCTTGCTTCTATGATTGAATAAATCTTACGTATTAATATAGCTATACAAAATGTAGAGTTTTTTTATTTATAACGTATTGATAACGAGTTGATTGTGATATAATAATATTATAACAATTTTGCATAAAATAATTTAATGTAAAAAATATTTATAACATCAAATGGTCTTTTTTTTTAAATTGTTTTCATCATTCACATCAGTATTGATCTATAAGATATATAGATATCTAACGTAAAAAATGTAATACAGGTAATGGAATAAAATTGCCTACATCTAAAATTTATTCTTTCTTCGACCTTTTAGAGCCTAAAAATGATCAACCTAGTAAAAACATCTGTAAGCAAAATATATCATTAATTACATAAAAGTAAACTCTTGTATAATGTACCTTAGTTTTGCCTATTGTGTATCAAAAAGAGACAAGATATGAAGAATATATAACTACATATTCACGTGACAAAATATGCGTATATCTGCAAAGGGCTCAAAAAATGATAAAATATTTATAGCGTTGTTTATATTTAAACAAAATTCTTTACAAAATATTTATAGCGTCTTATGGTACTACGCTATTAGATAAACAATTATAAATTGTTTCACTATCATGTATTTATATATGCGTACGTGAACTTAATAAACTTTCTAAGACTGAATTATTGGTAGTTACATGAAAGATAAATATTTATATTAGTCTTGCCGTATTTAAAATATTCGCATCCATAAATATGTATACCGTTTACGAGATGATTATTATTAACATAAAATACTGCATAAAATAAATGCAGTGTGCACAAAACGTAAATCATATTGTTGTTGTAAAACGATGGTGGAAACTTTAAAGCATAAATTGTAGCGAAAAATCGATAAAATACGCTGTGCATAATTTATAAAATCTATATTTTCTAGCACAAATGACGTACAAAATAATACGAGTTCGCTAATACCATAAGCCGTACATCGACATCGGTATTACTTCGTTGTTAATCGATAGGATTATCGGAATACATTTATTATTATCAATGGTGAGAATTCGATGCGCATAAAAAAAATAACGATAATCCGTTATCATACGAAAATCCAAAACCAAAATGTGTTATACAACAGTGTATGTCCACGAAGTGTAATTTTCCTCGACAAAACAATTTATGATAAGTTAAGCTGTATCGCGCGATTCGGCGAGTTCTATAAATGATGATTACAACTATCGTGTTATAGTCTCGGCCGTTGTGCGAACGTGTTCCACGTGCGTCACGGTTACACATTTCCAAATGTTCATGGACGATTCCTTTATGTTACAGGACATTCAATGTGGTCGCGCCCAAAGTGGCGGTTCCAGGTCAAAGAACCGCGGTACTGGTCAGCTGGAATCCTGCGTGCAGTCCCAAGGACGTGACTTTGCGGCTACTGCGTCAGATACCGGTGACTGAGCAACAACGAGCGGCCGACGACGATGTCCTATCTCACAACACCGTCACCATACACGGTACGTGGAAAACCCACATCGTCCTTTAAAATGAAATTATAATAAGCATTTATGTGATGGTCGGTAAGGGATATGACGAGCACAAGTTTATATACATTGCATACACAAATCGCTCGTGCTCTCGGATCTTTCGGGTGTGTTTGTCAAAGTTTAACAGTACTCGAATATTGTGTATTATGTGGACGTGAAAATATTATTTAGATAGAAATAAAAACGTCACGCGTACAACTCTTATCAAATTTTTTATATGCAATAAATAACACGTCGAGTATCAGAAATGCACGCCCATCATAAAATTGTGCTCGTATGTATTGAAGTTTCAAACATTCGTCACACAGTTTTTCTTTTCCGCACCGTATCTCGAAAAAATATAGTTTATTTGACGAGATTGTTGAAAATAAATGCATACTTACGGAATTAAATTTTGTAATGCTATGCGACCGTGAATATTTAATCTGTAAATGTTTAACTTCGAAGTATATACAATAGCGATTACAAAGTAGATATATCTACTTCATAACTAAGTATTTTTATGATGACCGAAAATTTCCATTTGTACACATGTGTTACAAATAAAGAACCGAAATATTAATTTTCAGCATTGAACGCAAAAGGTATAATAGGTATATAATATGAATATAAACATAACGTTATTTCGTTAAGCGCCTAAATTAACATAGCAATAAAGAATAGCTTCACGAGAGCTTTCTGAAGTACAAATAAAAAGCTAGACCCACGACCGTAATTAGTGCTATATACCTTCTAATTGGTCGGGATATACTCAGAAATGTATACGTATTTATTATAATCCTTGGACGATTGCAAACCGTAATGTGACTATTTTTAATGCAACTTTAATCTCTCTGAAAAATGCAAGACAAATCACAAACCATCATGGAAATCGGCTTAGATACTGTATTTTTAGGAGATTTTAATCTACCAACAGATGACTAATCTAAACTTCTGCCAGCAATCATTATTAATCTAATAGCATAAAAATATTATTTCTAGTTTATTTATTTCAAACATAAAACTAGTCGATTGATTTTCGATCGACATTTTCATAAAAATAACTTTTGATCACATCTTGTATTATCTATAAATAGATGGTAGCAAATATTTGCTGTAACATAAAATATTCGAAAATCCATATTATACGAGAATTTGTATAAAAATAAAAATGTATTAAAAATCACTGAGAATAAAAATGTGAAAATATAATTTTAAGTAATACTTTCAACTAGTACTAAACTTATTTACATTTGTTACATTTGAAAACAAAAACGAAGTTATAAATAATAAATAAATAACTTATAAATGACTTATTTAAATACTATATATGATAGAAAAA
>JASXSY010001560.1:0-84760 GCA_034509805.1 Sipha maydis
GAGTATATAAATATTTCACTGGCGTAATGTTAGTTTTTCGAATTTCGTTCGCTTAATCCGTGAATGTTCGGTTTTGCTACAGCTTACGCATCGGATTGTGCCTATCAGTGTTTTTATAAATTATACATCGTACGCTATATACTTTTCAAACTTTTTTTCTTAAATATATTATTTTTTCCAATGCGATGTATGAATGGTATAAAAGTAGATTTCTAAAGCGCGTAAGAACCGCGAGTTTCCATCGTAAGCTGTATGTTCGGGACCACAACATATAACTTTACCTAACCTATATATCACCTATAACCTTAGAATTGACTAGGACTCAGAAATTCCTAATTTTTCCCCCCACGGAGTGTATTCCTGATATTAGCTCTTTTAGTATTTATACACTCGACCGCTAAAGTCGAATGCATTGATCAAAACGAACCAGGTCCGAATAATTTAGTGGTATCGTGGTACGGTTTTTACCGAGAGAGATCGTTTCGAATCACAATTTTGGGGCAGTGTTCACAAATATCTAAATGCATTATAATGGAATTGAAATAAACAGATGATTTTGTTTCGAAATTGAGAGGCTTTTATGTAAGCAATCAAGCTTACGAGGTTTTCGGTCTTAATAATCTTTTAGATTTAGAAACAAATTAAACAAATTTCAATATTATAGTCAAATAGTATTTAACATTTAGTGAATTTTGAAAGGTTAAAGCAACCCAAAAAGTCCAATAATAGAGCACTATGATTCGATCGCACCACATCACTCTTATCATAAAACAGATTTTTTTTTAACTAAATCAACTTACAGTTGATTTTTCATTACAGAGAAGGAAATATTACATAAACTATTCATAGTGGGGAAGGTGTGAATAAATTAGGAATAGTTATACTTTTATATTTGTACGATTGTACACGTGTACTAGGCATACGATGTGTATACTGTAACTCGCATACAGTATATACTAAATACAATGTAGACGTTACCTTTATCAGGAAACTCGTAAAACAATAGCACTAAAATGTCTTGGTATTATAATCATGTCTCGTGCAAGTAGTTTTCAAAGTGCGAGTGTTGTAAGAGTGTAGTTTTCGAAAAAGGTTGTAATCGACAGTACAAAAGAAGCTGCGGACGTGAAACAATAAGACTAAAAAATGAGAAGGGAAGATTGTGGTAGCGTAATCAATAATTCCGTCTTTAAATTTTTCTCCATCATTGCAGTTCCTCGTATGTCTCCGAACGTCGATATTGCATTTTTCGAACAGAGATTTTCCGACGAGAATAATAGTGATAATAATGAATATTTCAATAATCTGAAGTCTTCGATGAACCGCCGTGATGTGGTTTGCGATTCTCATAACGACGATGAACGCAGGTTAACGCGCAGGTAAGACTAACCGACAAACGGATTACGACCATTGGGTACATACATAGTATCACCCGGCTCGATTAATTTTATACCCACTCGATCCGATTTTGTCACATTCTAATAAGGATTTCTTGGTGCGATTACTGTATGTTGATATCAGAAACCAGTTGGTCTCACACTTAATATTCCTGGTGGGAAAGTTGTCGGAACTAAATAAAAACAATTCAAATGATATAAAATGAGCTTTTTCAAATACCGTAATACAGTTCGTAAGGAAATATTTCCTATAAAATATTTTTATATGCCGCGATTACACTTGTTAATATTAGTAAAATAATAATAATAATCGAACCAGATCGAAATGAATAAAAAAAAAAAAAAAAAGGATAAAAAACATTATAAGAGTACTGAGTATAATATATTATAACGGTAAGAAAAACAGCACGAAGACGGCTAACAGCAAACGAATTCGTCGTACCATCGCGTCGGCAGGTGCTTTATGACACTTGGCGGCAATCTCCTTGTTCTTTTAATCAATCGCGGGTATCCCGATCGATAATCGAACGCGAGGCGATGCCCTGGCAAAGGGACGTGACGGATTAGATCGCGGTGACCGTGCCAATATTGCGTATTATTCCGCCCAACGACCAGCTGTGGGTTCGGAAGTATTTCTCCGGGGGTGGAAACGCATAAAAAATGACGCTCGCACGGAATCGTTACACGGTGACAACGTTGTGATGGCAAGAAGTGGGGAACGAAACGGTTTTCGGAGAACAATCTTATTTTCGAGGGCCCGTCGCACGTGCTCTTCCCTTCCTTTCGATCCGCTAGCCTGTCGTCCCCCGAGAACGACTTGCGACAACTTCCGTGTCGTACTCCCACTCACGCGCTATTCATCGCAGCGTCCGCGTGACAGGTGTCGCGCGAAACCGACCCGCCGCCGCGCCCACTCGAGACCGACGGTAGACAGTGGCGTCGTGGTGACGGGTGTTTGTCATGATGCGATCACGCCAGCCCTAGAAGTATACGGTAGGGATGGTTACCTCCGGGACCATAGGCACAGGTCCTAAGCTTGGTAACAACGACTTCCCGTTTTGCTTACGGTACTCGTCGTTCACAGGTAACAGAAACCTAGTACAAGTAACCCTTACAAGTAACCTAACGGTGTTCATACGACAGCACTGTTGGTCAATATTATGCAGTGCGCAGATATGCAGCTTGAGGCGTTCTTCTTGTAAGGGTGGGTGGGGGATGATTATATTAAAGTGCTAAGGGGTCTTAGATTTTATCACCACTGGCTGTACGGCACATGCACGCAACGCCGCTTTTCCCGAGATCTCGCGAAACTGTTTGTCAAAACGTTAAAGCGTTCCGGATGTAGATCTCGGACATTAATTTCGATGCGCACGAGTCGAATCATTATGATGACGCGTGTAGTGATCACGTTTTAGATTATCCTAGTGACGATTTACGGGCCTCGTGCATACGGTACGTGTTTGAATCATGAAAAGTCGCGTGTTTTGCACGACATGATTAAGGTACACCGTATGATATACATTGCATATTTATATTTACATTTGGCTGATGTCGACATTAAACTGCTAATCACGGCAATTTCCATGCACGTTGGCTAATGTGTGAATTTTCGTGTATTAATATGAAATATCAACTATAACCGCATAATGCTAAAAAAAATTGAATAATCGAATAAGAATTTTTGTTAGCATTTTGTATACTATAGTGTCACAATAATAAACCTTAATTTCAAATTTATCTTAACTATAATGTTAAAAATAAATAGATCCAGTACTTTAAATAGGTATATTATCTTAATTGGATGATGTATTTATTATAGCTTTATGTGTTGTTCAATACAATAGGTACATGACGCCAATCTGTAGTTAGTCAGTTTTCTCATGTGGTATTCGTTTAATATTGTGTTTATATTTTTTTATTTTATAATATAAAAATGGAAACAAAAACATAATTATATAATTTGTTCGAAAACCTTTTCTATGAAAAACAAGAAAATGAGAAGATTCATTTTATTTTTGAAATTAAAAATATTTAGGTATAATTAATGAATCAAAAGGTAGCAAAAAATATTCTCGTTAGGTGTAATATGTTTGTGTATGATAAATAATCTACAATAATTAATTACTAATTGTGTCTAACACTATTTGATTTTTTTTTTTTTTTTTTATTAATATTACGATATTTCAAAAATTACACATTATCCAACATGCATGGATATTGTCGACATAAGCCGAAAGTTAACGATACCTGTAACATATATATTATGACGGTCTTTGTACATCCGGAAGACCCTGCTCGGCAATGGCGTCATTGTTGTTACTCGCATCCGACCACTTGTTGCGCGTACCAAAAAACGTCATTATTATAATGAGTACACGTGTAGCTGTTCATCGTTTCGAGATGACATCGTGTTATGCGTATGGTGTTTTCGATACCGTTTTTATCTTAACGTTTATATCATTAATCATTATTTTCACCGTATATCAATAAATATTCGAATACGGACAAACAGACGTGACCCTTTGGGCGCAAGGGAAAAATGGACGTAAGAATAAATTAAAAATAAATTACAAATTGTTGGCATAAAAAATAGTTTCAATATTTCACATGAACACAATTCGAATACAATTAACATGATTTTTTTATGTGTATTGCGTAGTGTATCATCGCGTTGTAATAAAGTATGAACAATAATACTTAACGAATAACAATAAGCGATAAGTTTTATTATGTATATTATTATATATATATATATATATATATATATATATATATATATATATATATATATATATATATATATTACGTTCAAATGTTCATGTGCAAATTACTAAGTCCATTTTTCCTAAATTGATATATGTTATCGTTGCACTTATACGCTTGAAACAACAAAAATATTAGAGAATAGACTGTTTATGGTACCTAAGGTTTTTTCCGTTGCGTATCGTACATGGTTTTTTTCTCGCATAATAAACATGAATATATTTTTTATTTTTTTTGTTTGGTCGTGGTTTGCCATCTGTGATGGTTTGATCAAGTTAAGGTGCCACGGTCACTCCGTTTTTAAAGTAAGGAGAGGATTCCTGAAAGGTTTCCGTGACTATGTTGCACTTGCTCACTATATTGGTTGTATACGGTTAGTTTATTTATTTATTTTATTGAACGTCAAACCGTTGTTTTAAATTTTCTGATTTCTATGATTATGTCCAGCTATAGTACTGAAAGAAAATGAAGTTGGATTCTATGTGATGAAGTGCATGCCACGTACGTTAAAAATTATTATTAAACCGTTTCTATTATTTTGAAATATTATTCCAGGTACGAGCAACTTATTTTAATTTTTTTATGGAGATTCGTATATTGTTTCGATTTATGACTAAGATCTATGCAATTTAAAGTATAAACAGTAAAATTTTATAACAAATGCATTATTTCCAATTGTAATAAGTGTGAATAGAAGTAGAATCACTTACAATTAATATGTTAATAATGTACATCAAAACTTATTCATATTGAATTTTATTAACCAAATAGTATTGTGTGTTTAAATGTATTGAATGTATATTAATAAATGGTAAATATGAGAATATTGATAATCATGACAATATCAATTATTACAAAATATTAATTATACTCCTATTGAATCATTTTAATACTGTTTTGCACCAAATTCTGCGTAATAAGTAACTTTGATAAAATCATGCTATTATACTTTTATAATAAAATATCGCATAAATTAAAATTTCATCTATTTTAAGACTGATTACTGATAAATAAAGTAAATTTCAGATCGAATTTATTTATTAAATATTATTAAAGTTTACTTTCATAATAACTTGTGTTGACCTCTTTGAATTGTATTATTATAAATACTATCATTTGTTGTTTCTATTTATGCGTTTTGTCATTTTACTTACAATTATTTAGCTCATTTGTGCAATAAAAGATGGAAAACAAAAAATATTTCAAATGTAAGAACACTTTTGTTATTAAAATTATGTAAACATGTTTTAACGAAGAATAATGTATAGTGGATTAAGTTAAAACTCAATGAGTTATTGCAACTAAGTTATATTTAACCTTGATTAAAATGTATTTTTAGACGCATTTTTTAGTAATCATGTAATGTACGTTCACTGTATTATTTATATTAGGAGTGGTATTAAATTTTTACGCATTAAAAAATAAACAATGTTAGTGAACGGGTTTGGGAATATTATGTTTAAATACGGCTGTAATTAATTAATTACTGAGGAAAAAAAAATAATTGTGTAGTTGAGATGACAAAAGTGTAGTCACACAGTTTTTTTTATCTATATGCGTGACATTAGTATAATGAAAATAATATGACACGTAGGTCTGACGGATTATAAAGAACGCGAAAAGTGTGTTTCATTGGCAAAAATTTGGATAATATGTTTGTCAAGTTCCGAAAATTATAAAAGAAATCCTAGAGGTCTTAAATTCTATCTGTATCGAATGGCTCAAATTTTATTTGTTCAACAATAGGTAAATGCTTGTATTGTGTCTCACACTCTTATGTGAGTGATATTAAAAACATACAGATTTTCGACGCAGTCAATAACTTATATTTCAATTATCAAAAGGCAATATATTATTATGATAACATTCCAATTCGATGCTTAATAGAATATTAAATTTTAATCTATTACGCGAAGTCAATCTAAGAATTTGCGTTGTAGATAATATATGAACTTATTCAAGTCAGGATTAAGACCTTCAGGGATCAAAGACCAATATATGGGCCTCCACCAAATTCTGTAATATTAAAAAAATGTATTATTAAACAAATTTAATGAAATTACACAAACATGGCCATATATGCTCACACTTATATCTAATCTTGTTACTTAAAGACAAACGATCCTCAAGTGGAAATTGATCACTCAACTCGACTTTTTTTAAATACTTTTTTTTATAAAATTGAATTTTAATTTATTTTGTCTCATATTTATTATGCAACACACGTGATTATGATAAATTACCATACAGAATTTGCTATTTTATAATATAATGAATGATAATGAAAAATAATTGTACAGAATTTCACATCGTATTTTATAGAAACTAGAATTAAAAATAATATTAGTTAATTATCGGTTTGTATTAAATTTGAAATTTTTAACAATATTTCTTAGTAGTGTAGGTACTAAATACCTTTTAATTCAAATTTTAATTCGTTTTTGGCAAGAAATCTAAGATTTATTGATTATATATTATACCCATACACAGAAATAGGCTGAGGGGGTTCAAAATTACACAGTTACGTTAGGTTATGAAGTTAATAAAAAAAGATAAGAAACTCTTTTTCTAAGTAAGGACATTTTATTATAAATTTCAAGTATAATATTATGTTATTACTATTAGTAGTAACTAGTCAATAAGTTTTACTGCGTGGTACAGAAAAAACTTTTCTAAAACTCTTTGTGCATCGAATTCGGCATCACGATGTATATTGAGTAATGTTTAACTGTTGAGTTGATCTCCAGACATTTTAAATCTGAAATACATTTTGAGACGATGAAAAGTTAAAATTGAGCATTCATTTACCACTGCCGTCACTGGAAAAACTGCCAGAACGCGAAGCAATTAGTAAACATTTGGAAAGCGTCTTAATTGCAAATATGTGCTTCGAGTGAATATTTGACATCCTCTCTAGCAATATGCTTACGTCAAAGCTGAGCTTTGTTTATCTGTATGTCATGGAAATCATCGTGCACAATTTAAAAATATGATTCGAAAAATTGAACGCAGAAATCTTTTTTTCATTTTTCAATTTGTTGGGAAATACTTCCTTTATTTCTTGAATAATAATGGTCCCAATTATTTAAAATATGATCAGTTCTATGTATATTTATCTTATTTTTATTTTTCTTCTTCACTTTTATCCAAATTATTTAGGATCTAGCACCCATGTCTTAAATTTCCATTCGTATCAATTTTCCATATCTCTTACGCACACACCAACAGCTCTCGTATCATTCTCAATCGTAACCAACCAACTCTTTTTTGGTCTTTCTTTTTTTTTTTACCTTAGAATGTTCATTTTCATAATCATTCTTACTGCTTTTTGTTTCATCTTGCTTCATCACATGCCCAAACCATATCTATTTTTTACCAGTCAATTTTCTCTTATCTATTATCGACGCTATTGGCTCAATACTACCTCTCCCATGGGAGAATATGTATATTCGTTCCTTTTTCTATCTTATTTTGTCATTTCACTCATTCATCTAAGCATTTTCATTTCTGTGACACTCATACTCTGTTCTGTTGTCCTGTCAACCACCCAATACTTCGAATCATATAACATAATTGGTTTCACTATATTCTTATAAAATTTACTTTTTAGCCTGATTGAGATTCTCTTATCACATACAATGCCTCGTGTTTCTTTTCATTTCGTTCAAACACACTTAATCCTATGTTAAAATCTATACTGAGGCCTCGAACTTTTGAACAAATGGTCCTAAATGTTTAAAGTATTAGACTTTACCTATAACGTTTAATTATAACATTTACCTATAACTTTACTATAACATCACCGCTTATTGTTATTGGTTTCCTCATACCTTCAACTTCATGCTATCTTCTTCCAAAATCGTACTCTAAATATTTTTATTTCTACTAATTCTCAATCCCTGTCCTCCAAAGGCTAACCTTGGTATTCGCTCATCTAACTTATTATTAACGTCTTTCAGATTTCCTCCTATCAAAACTATATTACCAGCAAAAAACATACGCCATGGTATTTCACCCTCTATATTTTTCGTAACTTCATCGATTATCATAGAGAGTAAATAAGGGCTTAAAGTATATATATATACTATAGATAAAATCTTCTGTTACTCCATACAAACTCTTTATATTACTCGATCCTTCAGACATATTTTAAATCAAATTTATATTTATTTTTGGGACTTCTTCTTTCATTAATTCCCACTTTAAAACTTCTACTAGTACTTTGCCATACACCTTTTATAATGAACACCGTGTATAATATTTTCTATTTTCTCTACATTTTTTTATTAATTGCCTAATAGAAAATAATGGTTCCATTTAAAACCTAACTAATTTTCTAATAATGATATCTCACTTCTTATTCTTTTATTTATAATCTTTTCCCAAATCTTCATACTATGACTCATTCACTTTATTTCTCTATAGTTCTCACATTTTTGTATGTCTACTTTTTTTTTTAAATATTGGTACAATAAAACTATTTTTTCTTTATTAATACCTTATTAAAAATATCGTTCAACCATCCAATGTTTAGTTCTAACTAAACGAATATTATAAGAATACTCTTACCCAATACTTGTGATATAATGAACGTTAGATTGAATATTTTAATGTATATTTTCGTCAATATGATAACAGACCAAACTGTATGAAAGGTGCTATTGTTCTACTTATATATTTCTTATAGTTTACTTAAGATTTTTAAAATATAAAACGATAAAATGTTTATTTGAGTTATTATTATAAGAGTTGATATTTTACTGTATTGTTGTTTCAAATGTTGTACTTATACTCTAATATGCACTTACAGAAATTTAAATTCCTTTAATCATTAATAATTATCATCGATTCATTTATTTTTATTTAAGAACATTTATTATGAATTCAAAACAATAAAAATAATTGCAATTTAAAATAGTTAGATATCTTTTAATAATTATTTTTAAAATTTAATTTTATATTAATTTATATAGAATTTTTCTATTCAGACATAAGCGTCTGCATTTTAACACCTCTCTAAGGAGTCATTATTTTTTAGTTGTGAACATAGCTTCGCGTTCACGGTTGTTGTAAGAATTATTTACATTAATTAAAATGTAAACTAGTGCCGTGCAGCCAAAATTTGAATAGTGTCATTTTCAATACCTAAATCTTCTTCTATTAGTACCGAGATATTCATTACCATACATTTGCCTAATTTTCAATATGATTGACTTTCAAAGTAATTGTATTAATAATAATGCAATAATTATATGTAATAAAAATAAGATACAGTTATATGTAGTCCTATTGTGAGGAAAAATCAATTGATATACAATCGGAAGTTCTTCGAGTTATTTTAAATACATTTGGGTTTGTTAAAAACATCGTATAACACACAATTCAAAATACATACGCATACTACATACACATGAGTTTGATTGATAAAATTCTTCAGTTGCACCAGTTTAGGCAACTAGCCCACAAAATTGCAATATAAGAATGAATTCGATTTTTAAATATATTATATAACATATTCGTCCCTACAACGTTCTAGATTAGTCTTTTATTTTATATTTTTTACTCTTAGTATTATTACTATTGTTAATATTATTATTATTCTCCATTTATTTATATTTATGATTTTGCATTATTATAAAAATTTAAATTATTTTATCATACAATATATTATACTATTGCTAGTAAATTTAAATTTTCAAAACCATGTTTAATTGAAAATTGAGCCGGGGAAACTTTTTAATAAAATTATAATGAAAAAAAATAGTAACAGTATTTAAATTAGACAACACTTGCGAGCTGACAAAAAGAAATTAAAAGTCTCTCGTTACAAAGAGATGTTTGACACCGGGAGAATAAAACGGCTGAGTGTTATTTCAACGGGGCATTGATAAATATTCGTTACCGAGTCCAACTATTTGCAGGTTAATATAAAGATATCCAATACTGTTGAGAGTTGTCCACAACTAGAAATTGCACTGTATTTTAAATGTAATTAAAAAAAAGAACCGGACGGGCCTCGCTCTGCTGTACAGTTGGGGGTGGAGTCCACCTCGTTTATAGGATAGGTCATTATTACAATGGATTTGTTAAATTTTAATGCAATTATAGATATCATTGTATACGAATAACGATTCTGAACAGAGTTAATATGTTTCTCTAGGATATAATACATTGTTATTTATAAATATTGTAAAAAGTTTATTTTATTTTGAAACGATAAATATATTTTTCAATTAAGATGGGTTGGCAGTTGCATACAGTGACATAGTTTGTCTTAACAGCTGGTAAAAATTTAAAAAAATTACGACTTATACATTTTGAATTATAACAAATATTTCAAATCGTTTGAGAATTTTATGCTATTTTATGCAATTTTGTAAATATTTAAATTTCAAACAGTCATACAATTTTTTCTCTAAGTCTGGTAGAAATTTTTTTAAAGATTTTTGAAGAGTAGCTTATAGATAACCTAGTGTTAAAATTTTGAACCTTAAGTATGAGTATTGAAAAATTAAATAATTTATTCGATTGTCTTAACAGCAAAACATTATTCAGTCCTAAATCTTATTCTTGTGCTTTAAATACAGATAAACCTGAAATATATAATTTTTTATTGCAATCCAAAGAATGGTGTGAAAAATTTGAGTTGTTTCAACACGTAAAATTGTATGGTAAAGTTGTTCCCAGTTTCGATGTATGGTGTGGACAATAAATTCTATTGTGTGGATAAGTCCTTTTTTTTATGTTATATATATATATATATATAAAAATACAATAATATCAAAATTTAACAAATATTTATTTTATATTTTTCATTCACAGAGTATCTCAAATCTTTGGGAAATTAAGAATACAACAGCATATTATGTGTTACCGTCAATAGAGTTATACATTTTTGATTGAAAATGTCCATTATATATTAATTTTACGGGCAGGAACATTATTGAATGGTATTTTTATGAAATTCCTAGCCTTAGCTAAGTGTTACAGACAATGATACAAATACATCATTTACATGATTGGCCTACCATTTTCATTATTGACTATGTAGTCATAAGATCATGTGGCATGTATATGTTAATAAAAATTAAAAAGGGGTATAATAAGATATCAATGTAATGTCAAAATATACATGATACCTTCAAATGTATAAATTCTTTAATTACTTTTATAGAGTTAATTTATGGACTCTTATTTATTACGTAGGTAGTTATAAAGAAAACTGTAGCGAAGCTAAATGTTGTCACTGACGAAGCCACTCAATATCATTGTTAACAAAATATTCTACATTGACGGTAACACGTAAAATGTACTTATAACAATAAAAAAATAAGTCTATAAAAAATCTAATCTTCATTTTTCGAGTAAGGATGTACACTTTTGTGGTTACTTAATTTTGAAGTCCTTCCTTTTTTTTTCTTGGTATCACTAAAAAATTAACAAAATTAATATCGTCTCACTAAAATAGTTTAAAATTTGGGACTATCTATAACATAAGATTATTGGTGTTGCTCATCTACCCTTGAACAAATATATGATTAATAAATTGTGCAATCATTAAACACAATTGTAATTATTATTAACATAAAAATCAATATAATATACTCTTCCTTAATCCATTTCGCGGATGGTGCTGGCGCGATACCTTTCCTGTTCTTTAACAGATTAGATTCCAGGATCATTCGTTGCACTTCATATCTATTATTACGTTCCGCTAAACATTTCTAAACAAAAAAGCCTATGCGATATAAAATGCGAACAACATACATCAATACAATTGAAAAATGACTTAATAATTGATGCATATTTGCTCGTGTGTGGAGAAACCTAAATATATTGTATACCTTAATTTGTAAATATATAATTTATATAATGGAACCGGTTTTTTTCCATATGGACAATAGTTATGAAAAAATTATTACATTGTAGACTTTTTTCCACGTTTCATCTGTACCGGGAAATTCATTTCGGAAATCTTTCTTGGTATGGTACTCTCATAATTTGTTAGTACTTTGTGTCAGGTATAAATTATTTTTTTCTATCCTGTGTAGTTGTTTGGGAGTAGCGAATTTCAATACCGGTTCCAGAATGTCAAACGGAACGCCATTAGTACATTTTATAGCTATAGAAATGAAAATAATATAATATTACAATAATATCATTATACTAATGAAACCAAAAATCATCGTAAACCGAGAAAAATAATAAGTACCGTCTATGTTTTTCTTTAACAAGTGAACACAAGAATCTTTTAAACTCGTAACTTCGGGATTTACTGCCCTTTTACTTCCAGCGAACACCTTTGTCCTGGTAAATATTGTTTAAAGTAAAAAGCAAGCTATGAATATATTACTACTTTATGTTAGACCTCTTATATTTTTTTGTCAAAATGTCATTCAATGGATCAATTTCTTCGACGAGTTTTCTTTTCTTATTTGAATTTGATCCGCTTTTGTTCGACGATTTTGCAAAGCTGGAAGATGATGCAGAGTCCATGATCTTGAATTAGTTTTAATTAACACTGATATTTAATAAAGTTCTTTTAACAATATTACAGAAATTATATTAAGTTATCAAAGAATGATATTTAATTTATAATTCGTTTTCAATTGGACGGTAGCTTACACAAATACTCGTACTAGTATGAGATATTAAAATTGTTAATATTGAAAGCAAACTTTTCATAGACAAACATCACCCCTGGAAACGGATTATAGTTGACATTTAATGTAAACTATTTTTAAAGCGAGATGTATTATTTCAGTTATTAGAAAACTATTAAATTTCTGTTAAAAGTCTTACATTAAAAGATTTAATTGTAGATATTAATTCAAAAATTTAGATTAACTTTCAATAAAAGATAATAAATTTAATTTAATTTTGATTTACATTTCTTTTCTTTTTGTTTTATCTTTTTATACTTTTAGGATAGGAAATATTTCAAGGTATTTTCGGTCATATTACAGTCATAATTTGTGTTTATTATTATTAATATATATAGTATATTATATTATTAATATTATGAATTTATAAATAGTATTCTATCCTACGGTAATATTTATACATGTAGGCTTATAACACATTACCTATTTAGATAATTTCATATTTGATAATGTGTATTGTATAATTTGATAGGTACTCATCTTAGATATTTCAGTGTAAAAGAATAATTAATGTTCATATATCTATAATAAAACACCTAGATTTTTTTATTACCATTAATTTTTATGACGCCTCTAAATTCATAATATTTTGTACACCATAGAGCACTTGCACTATTTTCCTCCTCGTTGGAACGGCTATGACTGTATATACTCGTATGTGTCTACTTTACCTGTTAAATAGCTTATTTTAAATAGTGTTTGTTGAATTTATTCTCATGCATATTATTCAAGTTTTTAGTAATTGATTATCAAGTGTTTTAAAAACGTGTATTACTACGGGCCAAAGTAAATCTGAAACTGCTTCTGCAACCTCAGAGTTTATTGAAAAATTAAATAATTTATTCGACTGTCTTGACAGAAAAACATTATTCAGTCCTAATTTTTATTATTGTGCTTTAAATACAGATAAACCTGAAACATATAATTTTTTATTGCAATCCAAAGAGTGGTGTGAAAAATTAGAGTGGTTTCAACCCGTAAAAATGTATAGTAAAGTTGTTCCCTGTTTCGATGCTATGGTGTGGACAATAAATTCTATTAGTATGCTATATTTGCAACAAAAAAAATTTTAAATAAATTATTAAATTTTTAAATATCTTCTTACGAGTCGTTTAAATCAAGATTTAATAGAAAATATTTTTTTAATTTTTCGACGTGGCGGGTTTAATTGAAATCCAACTGCTCGTACTTTTGGAACCTCATTTAAACATAGATATTATAAAAATGGATAGGACATCGATCTTATCAACTGAGAATAAAATGATACAATTTTTGAGGTTATAAGCATAGATATTATAAGATAATTTGGCAGGGCACACAAAAGATTAGGCCAGCTGACAATTAGAATTGTTTGTAACCTAACCTCAAAAAGCACTTTTATAATCTATTTCTCTCGCAGATATTAAATTTTCTCTCTTCCCCAAAAAAGACCGCAACCTCTTATGGAGCCAATATAGGCGTGTCCTATCCATTCTTATAATATCTATGCATTTAAATGTCAAGCTACACATAACCTCATGAAAACAACTGATTTGTCAAATTGTGAAACGGATTATGACTATAATTGATTGGACCTATATTCACAAAATAGTATACAACCTACCACCACTTCTAATAATTTGTTCAATTCAGATTCAGAGTGTTAGGACTCAATTGCATCATCTTCCGAAGATTCTAATTAACAATGTTTTTTTGATGATAATGAGCAAAATATAACATTGGAATACTGTTCAAACCCATATTTTGCTGGATATTCGACTAAAATAAGTTTTGATCAGTTTAAATGTCCCAAATTTGAATTAATTATACTTAAAAATAATAACTTTTTTTCGATGATAGAGAATATTTAATCTTTTACAAATAATTTGAAAGTATCGATCCTGAAAAATCTAGTTTACAAAAGCCCTCTGACATTTTTATAAAGTTTGTAACTGCAGCTCAAATATATTTGAAAGATTACATAGAACTTAACCCTCACCATAGAAAATTATATTCCAGACTTCAAATACAAATTAAAAATAAATTATTCTCTACTTTAAATTTTAATAAAAACTGTGAACAACATTTTGATTTTATTGTTCAAAAACTACTCATTGTAAATTATTAAGGCATTTTAATTGGACTTCTAAGCATTTTAAAGGTCATTCCAGTATATCTTCCCAAAATAAATTAAAAATTTTAAATAATGTATAAGTTTTTATATTTTAACTATTAACAAGTAAACTAATAATAATAGCTAAATGTATTTTTATGTAATAGTTTATAGTAAAAATACTTTTTATTTAATTTAACTACTTTATATTTTTTAATTTTTAGCAATGGATTGGAGTTAATTGTATTCATAATATTTTTATTACATTGTAATATATATTTTAAATAATCATTTAATCATTTATTTGTGTATAGGTTTAAAAGATTTTTAAAACTTTCAAAAATTAATAGTTATGTACTAATATTTTATAATTCCATATAAAACAGTTATAAGAAGTAAGAATTATTTGTATTTAATTTAATTACTTTATTATTTTTTATTTTCAAAAATCTTCTGGTATCCTATATTCAACTTATGTAAGGACGTTTATTTAGACTAAGTTCAATAGATTTAAGAAAGATTGCATATCAACTTGCTGTCAAAAACAATAAGAAAACCAATTTTTCACAAAAAAAAAAAAAGAAATGGCTGGTTATGATTGGTACAGATGCTTCATGAAAAAACATCCTGGACTATCACACAGAAAACCAGAAGCCACTTCAATTTTATGAAAATACCTTACCTAGTATTCTAAAGTAGATGTTCTACATACAACTTATAAACAAATATGACAATAGCTATATGACTTAGACATTTGATACTTAATACATATAACTCACCCTTTCCTGAAAAATGTTGATACATATCAAATTAACATGATTGATGTATTTTTACATTATTAAAAAAAAATCATAACAATATGTTATTAACTATATAATATGAAATAAAGTAAAATTGTTATGAATAATAACCTATGTCCCATCTTACCTCCACTATGGTCCATGATGGAACAAAACCCAATTTTAAGTTAAGTACAAATATATGCATAATGAATAATTATATAACAAAACTGATTGAACATTTAGAAACTACAAATAATTTTACATAAAATGTGAATCTTTGTTTTAACAATAAAATTAATAAACAACCCATTAAATGCAATTAAAGTTAGGTGTCCCATCTTACCCAGGTTTCCCCCACATTATTATTCTCATGTCGGAATACAGACATTTATCCTAATCATATTATTTTTAGGTTTGATTTGTTAAATTTCAAGAAAACAAAATCAAGAGTCGTGGTCTTAAATAAGTAGTAGATTAGTGAATCAAATAGTAAATAGTGTCGACAGTCGAATGATATTTAGTTATAAAATACGTACCTCTTACGCATGCGCGAGTTATAATACTACTAACGACCCTATCGGAGTCCATTTGTACTAGTCGCCGGAATCCAAAATACCCGTATATATGGTTGCCGTTCGAGCCAACGAGCCGTTCGCGCCAGCATCTTTTTATCGTGTTATCATCATATTGTTATTGATTCGTGATACTACATCTACTGACTCTATTCAAAGAACTCTGCTTTTGGACCGACAAGATTTAAAGAACATTATCCGGGATCTTAACATTGACTATGCCATAAAGGTACTTACCTACTAATTCTGTGCGTGTTAGTTAGCTATTACAAATCTTTTTTTCAATACCTAATTATTGTGATGGTAACTGAATATTTTTATAGGTATAACAGCTGTATAAATATTGAATAAATCAAAAGAGTCACGGTCTCGGGGTTCACCTACTTTAAGAGGATGTCATTGCACTGTTTGTTTTCTCTCTTTAGCCTATGCATAACATAGACAAATAAAAAATAAAAATAAACAAATAAAAACGAATTTACGCAGAATCATTTTTTTTACATTATATACGAACATATATCTTTTGGTAGGGATTGGATCGTACTTATGAATTTTTCGCTGATGTTCATTTAAATTATATTTTTGAGCAAAATATTTGTCACAAATGGAACATTTCAACTGCGATTCCATTTTATAAGCATAGGTAACTATTAACTTATAAGACAATTTAATGAATGATTTAAATAAAGTACAAACTAATGAACATATTGAAAATAATTATAATTTTAGTCTTTAGATATGATATTTTAATCCCGCACTGATAACAATATGATGATAACACGATAAAAAGATGCTGGCGAGAACGGCTCGTTTTTAACAAGGCATGAGCTATCTATGTATATTTAATCCATGGCTGTAGAATACTTTGTTTTATGGCTAGTATTATGTTATAATGCAATATCGTGTCCTTTTACATTTTCCGACAACGTGAATCCGGTAACTTCACGAATTTCGCGAAAAGTACACGTTTTGCATGAAAATAATCGACTCAAGATTTTTTTTCTCGTAAAACTTTTTTCGCAACACCTTCGTTTGAGGAGGGAACACGATAAACGCAAAAATATTGTCTCGTGTCGGCCATACACTATTATCGTGCCCCATCGTGACGATTGTCTTATGAATTTTGGACATTCGAACGGTCGTGGGTCACTGGCGCGTACCGCGAAGTTGTCAAACCGATACAAACAATAGTTGTGTAATTATAACACATTGTGTAACTCTGCGCTCCCGGAGACGCGATTGATCGTACGTTGCGTTGTACGCGGACGCGACGTGTATTGTTTTTTATACGAATCGAAGTGTCCGGTGCGAGCAATACGCATAAAAATATCAATGTATAATTAAGGTAACCAGATAATTTTCTAGTTGGAACGGGACAAAAAAAAAAAGAACCGGATGGGCCTCGCTCTGCTGTACACTTGGGGGTGAATTGTGACTCTTCATTAAATAGATCATTATAATGGATTTGTTAAATTTGAATTCAATGATAGGTATTATTGTATACGAAAAACGATTCTGAACGGAGATGATATGTTTGTCTAGAATATAATAAAATATTATTTATAAATATTGTAATAAGTATATTTTATTTTGAAACGAAAAATTTAGAAAAATCGAAAATTTAAATTGTCTATAAATAAGTCAAAATATATGTTAGATGAATCATAAGAAAAATTTAGTATAGAAAAGAAATGTATATAAATATTATTTCAAAATTGTTTGCGATGAAAACAGCCGAATGATAAATTCCAACATTATTTTTATTTTTATTTTGCGAGAAAAATATTTCCCGTGTGTTCGTTGAATATGTTTTATTTTGATATACGAGTATCAATATTTTATATAATATACTTATACTTTAGTTGAAATATTACTTACATATGGTTTAAATTAATTTATTCTACGAAAAATAAATAACAGGTAGTACAATTACTATTGTTATTTTTTAGAAAAATTTGTGACTTCATTATCAAAACTGTAGCTGTCATATTTTCATCGTGTAATTAATAAATTATGGTTTTGATGCAACTTTTTACTTAAAGTCCACCATTATTTAATATTAGGACTGGAGAACTGCATTGTTTGTATCTCAAAATAAATGTATAGGAAGTTGTGAAACATTATTTTTTCACCGATTTTATAATATAAAATATATTATATAATTCAACTTTGAGGTATATTTTTATCTGTAACATTTAAACTCATATATTTTCTATGTTAATACAATTCAAAACAATTTAAGTTTAAATTTATACTAAACAAATTCGTTTTGCGTATTTTCTATATAATGATGAATCTTATTTTATCCAATTAATAACAATTTCCAAACGAAAACAGTTGGTTTGTAAATTCTTTAATTAGCAATTTATAATAAAATATAATATAATTTTGCTTGTTGACAACTGTAGGCAATCGGCAGTATGTCGGTATAACATTTTTAATGTATTCTTTTAATCATCAATAAATATTAAAATTTTATTGATTTTTTATTTGATTCGTAGTCAAATATATCTCGTGGAACTGGAATATGTTATGCTTTATTTGCATATCAGCGCATATTTAACTAAATATTTACTCACCGATTATTTTTCGTTATTCCTTTTCACTTTTGGTCGAGTTATATTACTGCCCTACAGTAAAATTACACTTAAATGTTGATCAGCGTGAGAACGAGTGATTTAATGCTTCCAATGATTGGTTTCTGGATAAATCAAGCCAGATTTTAGATTGTTCTGGTTTATATAAAATAATTTTAATCTTGTTCAGCATTGCGATGCCCATAATATAGACGTTTTTAATTAAAGAAAATATTAAATATAATAAACCGAAAAAAAATTATAATTGTAAACCTAAATGAAATCAACAGTTGGAGGTTCATTTTCCAAAAACATTCCCGATCGTTTATTCGTTAATTAATTATAATAATTATTACATCGGTGTACGTATGACAATAAAGGAAAAATAATTGTTTCGCTTGTCTTAACAAAAAATTATTTTCATTATCATTATTAATATTATTATTATTATTATTATTATTATTATTGTTATTATTATATTGCACGAATAGCACTGATTATTTGAACATGTTGAATTCCGACGATATAATTGATTAATATACGATCCACAACGGATTGCTTTCTGCGGGCATCCTACACACTATAACATTGGTACACAATTAATACAACGAATGTATGTCAGTTTGTTTTGTAAACGAGTATAGTGGCTACACATGGACTAGATTCCATTGTTACACGAAGAAGTGTAGAATATTTAACGAATTTCGGTACAGAATTAACGAGCTTCGGTCGAGAGTAGGGTAAGTGACGGATACATTATTTCCTTTTAAATAAGTATGTAAATATAGTATGGTTTATTATTACACAAACCCGAATGCAATATGAGTAACGTATCCGTATAATCTCATACGTATAGCTGCAGGATATTACTTCAAAATATGGTTGATGTAGAGATAAGATTTTAATTTTCAACTTTTACCAAATTAACTGTACCGCGTATTTGAATAGACTTAAAAATACAGGCCAATGCTTTGGGAAATTTTATTTCGCTACGCAGGTATGTTTAAAATATAAGGTAAGTACATTAGTATGTCCGAATCCGAGGCGAAATCCATCGCGTTTCTGTGTTACGTTTCGGCCTTCTGTACAAGACTACAGCTAAATGTTGACGACATGTGCAATTGCCAAAAGTGTAGAAGTGTTAAGTGTGAAAAACCGATCCATTATACTTGTAATTTTGTCCCTAAATGTTTTGTTATGATGTACTTACGTGATTATTATTGTACAATAATATATTTACTAACGAATCGTAAAATAATTTTGGAGTACTCGTGTATTTGTCGCACCTAGAACTTCATACGTAGAATATAAATTATTTCATAATACGAGTATGTAATCAATATATTTAATATAATATATAATACATCTATACGTGTACAATATTATTATCGTGACTGAATGTTATTTTAAATGTTCGCCGGAAACGTTGTTGGTTGGCGATTATGAGGCAAGACTGTCCTAACCACTGTGTTCTTAGATTTACGATGGCAAAACAATTTTGACAACTTTAATAAAAACTATTGAAAAATACTACTGATCAATAATATGATTATAATACAGTGAAAGGCAGATTATTTTTTTTCTCTGGAGGATAGTTACAGTTCTAGATCTTTAGAACAATATCGAGGCGATTACAATTTTTTTAAATTCGCAACATTCGGTGATCGGAAGCAATGTCGTGTGACAAGGATGGGGAGGGGGGTCGCATGATGATATCGCTAAACCGTTATTGTTCGCCATCGAGTTGGGTTATGTGAGAACACGCGGAACACATTTTGCTAATAATTTAATATCGTGCACTGTACCTATGAAATATACCTATATTGTATCTGGCCGAGCTCAGTTTTAATAGAGGTACGTAATACCACGATGCAAATGAGCTGATGGTCGAATGCTGGTGACCGGCTTGTATTAGAACATCTGGAAAATGGGCATTATATATATATATGTATGTAAATATACCAACACCGTTTTCGGTGTATTAATTTCCAATGCAGTCGCGTCCGCTCTTTATTATTGCATCAACAACAAAAGGTAACGACTAAACACGACACGTTAACAATAATAATTTCATTAAATGCCAATATTAATTTTATGTAACCAATCACATAAATTAGAATATCATACACATACACACACACGCACACACACGCATACACATACACACACACACATATATATATACACATATAAATTATCATTATATCGTTAAAGCGTTAAATCCTTAAATAATATATATTTTTACACAATACAATGAAATAATGACTATAAAGTTTAAATAAACAAAAAATTCGGCGTTTTTAATACTGTGTTATTTTTATATAATAAAATGATGTAACGCGCGTGTTAGTGATGATTATGTTTGTGTGTGTATGTGTGTTGTCTGTGTGTGTGTGTGTGTGTGTGTGTGTGTGTGTGCGCAAGGCAATATCTAAATATTTTTGCAGAAGGGGAAGAGTCTTAAATATGTTTAGTTATTTTCAGCTATAATGAATTTAAGTTTTACATTCGATTAAAATGTAACAAAATTAGATTTTTCAGTTTTAATTAAATATGAAAACAATATATTTATTTATGTTGGATTAAAAATCATTCCGATGGGATCATAAGGTGTGGGTCCAATAAGATTCCATTTTGATATGGCCTTGTATATGTGTAATATGTATATATGCGTGAGTTTTATAATGTAGTATCCTATTTTTATTTAAATTACAATCGCATTTAATATTAAATGATGCATTTTTTTCATTTTTACAATTTATTTCCTCCTTAATTTATAATATAATACACATTCTATCACAACGATTACAATAAAATTCAAAATTCACAATTTTTCACAGTATACTAAATAATATTACAGTTTTAAAATTCAATTTTTTTTTTATACAAATTTAATGCTTATAATAAATAGTTTTAATTTAATAAAAACATAAATTTGAATATTTATTTTTTTTCTGAACTACTGTTTTCCTGTAAAAATCAAATATAGAGTGTTATAAAAGTTTCAAAATTTATATCCAAGAATTTACGACCTATATATGATTAAATATTTTATAAATTTATTCTTGAAATATTTAAAATTTAACTTAATCAAGTACTAATTATTTTTTATCAATTCCAGTGTTTAATATCCAATAAAGTAAAAGTTATAATAATACATCTCTGACCTAATCGTTTTAGTGTTAAAATCAAACAGTAAATTATGTTTAGTTTATTTCAATCAATATTCTGAAAATAACAAAAGTAGTTATAACTATAAAAATGTTGAATTTATTGTGTTATCAAAATACAATTTTCAATAGCTTGTCAATTTTTTTTAAGGTTTGATTAAAACAATAATTTTATGAAGCTGTACAATTAAAAGTTAAAAACTTAAATAGTCGTGAAAAAAATGTAAAATTTCTTCTAAATAAACTTTTAAATTGAATAATTAATATACTTTTAGTTTGTTAAAAATATAGTGTAAGTAAAAGTTCAATAATGATTTTTATTGTTGGAAAAACCATATATTTTTAATTAATCAACTCTATAAAATGTCCATGCCAATATGTCTACACGAAATCAAATATATCCTATGTATATATATATATAAATATATTATATGAATAGATACAAGTTACAATAGCTTCGATAACAAGACGTATTTTCCTCACCTAGACACAGCTATTATATATTACGTACCGGTAGTTATTAGTTATTAATATGCATTTTATATCAGTTCTAGCCTTATACTCGTATAGTTGGCCAATTCAAGGCAATTGCAGTATATTGTTGTTAATTGATTTTTCAAGTTTAATTGTTATGAAGTATGAAAAGTATGAAACAGTGGAAGAGTTATCGAGTTGAAATCTAATAATGCCACGAAATCTAAACTATAGTAATATGACAGTAGTTCAGAAAAAATGAATTAGTACACTTAGATCAAATATATATATTAGGTAGGTGCAGGACCGGTGTTAGGGAGTGTGAAGGGAGGTGCGATTCCCCGTCTATAAATGACTTATTTTTATAATCAGCAATCGTTAACAAATTAAGTAATATAAGTGTTGTAGAATTTTGTTTAAAAGTAATCAATAAATATGTATATTCATTACGCCCCTCCCCTTCCATCAATATTTTCTAACGTCGGTCCCGAGTAGGTATACGGATAAATAAAGATTCCAAAGTGACTAATACGAAAGAGGAAAACTACACGAAATCGATATATATATATAACATACATTTTTCACGTTTTAATTATAAACGTTATTAAACACTTTTGATCATGCCGTAACCGTATAGTTAATAAAAATCGGAACACAGATACATTTGAAAAGAGTTCAAAACGCTAATAGGTAATTTTATAGACAACGGTCAAAGGCCAAACATCCGGAGGACGATCTTATCCAATCGTATGTGAAACCCTGAACTTAAAAGCGTTAAAAATAACTTACACGCTAATATTTATAAAAAAAAAAAAAACCATATATATATATATATATATTATACTTAGGTTTTATTTTGATATTTTGAACCGTTTAACGTATTATTGTACAAGTTTCGACGGATACTCGACAAGGATGGTGAAAATTGAATGGAGCGGGAGGGGGGGGGAATAAACCTATTGAAATCCCCGCAAACATTCCGTGCAGGACCGCAGACGGAAACGTTGACTCGACCCCGCACCGTTTCCGCCATAGACACCTATGTGCCGCGGGCAGCATGCGAGGTGTGACGCAGGAGTGGACACGCCACTACAGAAACGACTCCGAGGCCAGGGCGGCAGGATTGGTGGTGTCGGCGGTGGCGGTGCCGGTGGTGGCGGTGGCGACGGTCCGCGCGACATCGTCCGTCCTGGTCGGGGACGGGTGGTGGTGAGGCACGAAGTTCGGTTCACCGGGTATCACGCAATAGTGCGTGGAGTGCTGCGGTTCCGGGTCGCCGTACTGCGACTGGTAAAACTCCTCGCGCATCATGTGGTTCAGCGAGCCGCACTTGAAGTACAATATTTGCTGGAACGGCCTTCGGAAGTCTCGATTCAGCGTAGCGTAGATTACCTGCGAGAAAGCGAACAGTGAGTTGGCGTACATAATTAATCTTCCGATTAATAAACCTGCCGGGGATCCTGATCGCGTGAGTGTTAATGGTGGTGCGTAATCCGTAGACTGTTGTACTGCGGAGATAGAGAGAAAGACGTAGAGGGAAGACGAATGAGAGAGATTGAGAGAGAGAGAAGAAACGTTTTGATGTTCGGTACGCGTTTCCCGGTAGTCTGTTCGGTGATACGAAATCGGGCTTTATTGTCTCTCCCCCGGGACGAGAGCGTACCAGTAAGATCGGTTTGCCGGGAATAAAATGTCAACGTCTTAAAATCGAATCGGTGAAAAAAATTGCTCGTAGTTCACTTATTTCGGTAGCTAAACGGCGAGCACAAGTGTCGTGTTGTATGCATGGACCCGTCCAAGCACTGCTTAACGACGTTCCCAGGTGGCAAGTGTATTGCCAGTTAAAACAAAAAAAAAAAAAAAAATGCACGGCATGGACGATAATTCCATTCGTGTTAAACGAAACTTTTATGTCATGAAAAAACATGGATACCGCTTGCAATCGAAACTGATGGGTCAAAGATACTTGAGTGACATTTTTATTAACGGTTCGTCGTTATCGGTTTCCCGATTAGAATTCACACGTGTACATAATAAACGTGATATCGACTGACGTTACAGAGGTATTCGACACTAACTAGCGCTTTTGTTCTAAATTGTGTGATCACTGCGATTTTTATCAATGGTGAACGTAGGGTTTTACGTTGGAGGAAGAGGTGGCACAGCACTTTTCATTACAATATTAAATAAATATTTATAAAACATTTTCATATTATAACAAAAGTATGTAATATTAATAGTGTTGGCAATGATATAAAAGTAGTAGGTATGCAAAAATACGAAATTTAAAATATTTGTATGTAGAAAAAATGTGTGTTGTTTAGCAAGCACATATATTACTTTACGTTAAATTCACCATGCATATTTGATAACGTTAATCCATTAAAACGATTGTCTTTCATTTTCGTTCTCAAAATTGATTAATTTATTCGTAGTTTGAAATAGATCGCTCACTTGTTGACGTCGCTATTGCACTCATTATTTTTAAATTTTGTTGCTAGTAAGTTTTAAGTTACAACTAATATGGTCTAGTTTATAAACCTAATGTTATTTAGATGAGACTTCTATGCTCCTTCTTAACTCTATGTTACTGATCTATGTGGTCTACGTAGTAAGAATAATAATAATTATAATTCTTATAAGTCAATGATATGATTTGAAATATTGTTGAATACGCGTCGAGTTAGATATGACCCAATAAGAGACGGTGAAAACAGAAGATAATTATTACATTGTTGATAACGGGAAAATAATCAAGAAGATGAGACATACGACAGTCGACAGTAAAAAACTTTGAAAAGAGTTTGGCATTACTTTGCTATTATTTATAATGTAAGTTTAATTTCTGGGTCCGAGGTATTGGAAATGTCGAGCTACAAACATAATATTATAACTGTACAGGTTCAAACGTTAAGTATAATTCACATACATTCGTATGGAATCAAAACACTTTTTATTTTCCTTGCGTATAAAATGAGTGTTTATATATATAAAAAAAAAAAATATTGATTTTATTTAAGCCTATAAGGGATTTTAAATAAAATATTTAACACAATATTGCGATGAGTTGAACGGAGTTCTCTACTTGTATTAAAAAAATACAATCAGAGATATTTTTTTTTTTTGCTCACACGTTTGAATAATACATGTAGTAGGTAAGTACCAATCTTTTGTAACGCACACTATTATAGTATCTATACCAAACAATGTGATCACATGAAAATATAACACATCTGTATTTGTGTTCGTTATTTTTAGCAGCAACTGTGTTGACATATTTGCGGTTGATTTTCACGATTGTGTATTTGTTTGGAACTTAGGTTTTGTGAAATCTATAGACGCATTTATTTTAAATTCCTCAAGATATAATTTATATCTTACATCTTAATCATGACTTTTCATGATGATATACTAAACATAAAAGTACATTTGGATAGTTATGATGAAATAATAACTAATGATTGGTTTGGATTCATAAAAAATACTAAATTTTTAGTAAAACTATTTTATTAATACAGCAAAAAGTAATGGCGTATTTTTTTCCAATTTTTTTGTGAAGGGGAGGAAGTCTAAAGGATAAGTTTTTAATATTAAAATAACACATAATATAAGTTAATATTCTCTTTTTTCTTACCTCTATACTAAGTCATTTATGACTTTTGAACTTTATTTTTTCCGGGAGGAGGGTCGAAACCCGGAACCTCCGTCCCGAAAATACGATACGGGCAACAACAAACACCAACTTAAAATGTTCGACGGTATACATTATACTGTCAACTAACCTAACCTAACCCTTACAGGAATACTATATTATAATGTAATACATTTATGGATAACAGTGTTTTTATAGAGAACTGAGCCTTATTCAATATCAATTTGATTGTATTTATTTATGTATGTATAACTGAACACTGAAAAAAAATAGAAAATCTAAAAAAATATAATTGTTTAATGCAAAAAATGTAGCGTAAAAAATGTAATATATATATATATATATATATATTTCAGATTATATTTTATCCCTATACGAATACAAATTAGGGATGATAAAATAAAATTATAAATGAAGTAATATTTTATGGTACATGTGGATTAGTATACTGTTGTTACAGTGACACTGTATTTTTTTGAGCCGTTCAATATAAAACTGCAATGTGTGTATGTGTGTCTGTATTGATTTAAAGGTAACCAAGGGATCGAAGATAAGTGGATTAATCTAGAGAATAAAAAAGAAGATGGTTAAGGTTGTACTGAGTTATTTCGGGTTGTAGAATAAGTTAGGGAGACAGTTAAGAGTAAGAAGAAAAAGGTGGAAGATGAGAAGATAACGATCAAGCTAGAGGTGAGTAAAACCATTATGCCGGGGAGAGATATAAAGATATGTATTGAGAATAAAATTGATGAGAAATGGAAAATACTTTTAAGTATATTTAAATAAAAAACCTTATGCAAAATTATGTAATTACATTTTTATTAATATTTTAAATAAATATTTCAATCTTAATTATAATATTTTCTGATAAAATCAAGTGTTATCGTTTATTCAATTTAATTAAATTAAAGTAATATTTACATAACATATGTTTTGTGTTATTTTTTTAATGTTATAATTCAATGAACACGGATATTAACTTTTCATAATATTACATAATATACAAATAGTATATAGTTCAACGGTTTATTCGAAATGGCAATCGACGGCTTCATCAAAATAAACTACCAATAAAGCGTTGCGATATTTTGTATGTATACGATTACGTCATTGTTTATAGGTTCGTAGAACGAATATAATATGTGCTTGAAATCGTCACTCATCGTGTCTAAGAAATAAAAATTCCATGTTTAATATTACATTGTCTAGTGATTTATATTATGGACCTCAATTTTAAAACATTTTTAAGCGTTTATTTGCGTTTATTCGCAATTAATTCAAACTGAATTATTTCATTGAGTACTTGGAAACTCTAGTAGTATTGGTTTTCAATTTTTTAATCAAACTATTGTTATACTTAGATGTTATCAGACTAATTTATAGAATACCATCAAAAAAATTAAAAAAAATTCCATCAACTAGCTGCTTTCTGCAATATCTATAGAAAAAACATAGACTTATAATTACTATACTATAACTATATGAACTGTGACAGACGTTTCATATAATTAGTTGGTACGGACAAATTAATAATTTTAAAATCGGTAATGTACTAAAACGAGCAAAACTACAATTTTTATATAACTATAAATTCTTTCGTGCAAGTATTGAAGTGTAATTGGTGTTCAGCTTAGGAAAATAAAAATTATCGATTATCGCTTGCTTCAAGAAACGGGCGTTTCAGCTACACTTACATTTTTATTTCAGCTTCTTCAACTATCTGTATAATATTCGAGCATCAATAAACGTTTTGGAATACACCTAATTTTTTAATTTGGATGTATTGCGTGCATTTCGAAAACAATAATTACAATATACGACAGTATTGTGCGTGAAAATCGTAGAGATACGCTTGAAACGCCTAAAAAAATAATTTAGCAACTGTGATACGTGGCACGTACCTATGGTACGTACCTATACAGCAACTAATATAATGGACAAATATAATACTTCTGATGGAATGACTGAAAACCTATTATATATTACACCAAACCTAGTTGTACACTTGACGATGATGAAATAACCAGTACAAGTTTAAAGATGCATAAGGTTATAACATGTGTTTAAATCTTTGTAAAAAACCTGACGGTGTCAGAACAGTTACCTAAATCTTTAGTGCGACCTTGAACCATGAAAAATATAGATGTTTTATTTGTACTGTGAAGAGTTGCGAACAAACAATGATCGGCTGACTTGTTCAATCGAACACGCAGATGTCAATGATCGGAACATGACGAAAACCGTGTACATGCGATCTACGAAAATATCGTTATACGTATGCGAGTTTTCACTACCGTACGTCGTGGCCAATGGGATTTTAACGTGTCTAGAATCCTTACGAAAGAGGTAGGGCGGGCAACATGATGTAATTATATATTCGATCTAATTTATTGATCATCACGACGTTATCTCTTAAACATAAACTTGCGGTAAGTTTTATACTTCTTTCAGTAATATTGTAATCGACGCTCCGGAGTGGATTATTATCGGGGAACGTTTCCCCGTGTCCATGATTGTTCGTCCCTCCCCTCCGCCTCCGAAGGGCTTTGATTGATTGGAAACGGATGACGCGATCCGTGTAAGCAGTCGGGTGCGCCAGTCGAATCGGTAAACATATGTTTTCGAGTGAAACGCTAGCGATATACTTACCGGGTTCAGCAGCGAGTTGGCGTAGCCTAGCCACAGGAACAGGCTACTCAACGAGCTGGGTATGGTGGACGATTCACTGAGGAACGGCCTGACCAGCGCCAGCACGAAGAACGGTAACCAGCACACGGTGAACGCGCTCATGATGATGCCCAGCGTGGTGGACGCCTTCCGCTCCTTGGCCAACTGGAACCGCAGCTTCTTGCCGCCGGACTCCGACTTCTTGGTCATGCCGCCCGCGGCCGCCGTCTTGCCCGAGTTGTGGCCGTTGCTGGGCACCACCATCAGCACCGGGCACTGGTACTCGCCCACCGACCGGCGCACCATCGAGCAGCACCGGCACCCGTCGCTTGCACGTGCTCCACTGACCGCCGTGCCGCTGCACTGTTGCGCACAGAGAAACCGGGAAAAAAAAAATTATAATAATACAATTAAATGGAAATGAAACAATAAACGTTTTCAGTCAACAAAGCACAAACGGAATACTGCAAACCGTGTATGGCTTATGGCTGTAAATTGTAATAAAATTAATTATAACCTATCACCTAAGGGCAAGTCTAAAATCATTTTTTAGTATTAGAAAATTGTTTTCGATATATATCGATGTATTGGTAAATAATGGTGGATATATCTCGGTATCGATATTGGATATGCAATGTATCGAAATTATGATATATCGATGGTCAACGATTTTTCTCTATCCATAATTGCAGTACACTGTAGTATTCCGGGATCGAACACTTCTGATTTTCCAAAAATATTCGTAAGAAAAAAGCACACACTTCTGTTGGCAACGAAAAATAAATTTAGTCGGTACCTTTTGCGTGAAAAAAAAAAAAAATATTGATTAAAACTATTCCGATACTCTAATTTTATGCGTACGAAATACTCTCAGTACGAAAAACGTATAGAAATTCGATAATCCCATTATACGTCACAATAATTATGTCTTCTTATTTGTAAATGTCAATACTTTATTGGTTAAAATATCGTAATAGGACACGAAACGTAGTGAGACACGTCGAAATATGTCTTCGAACGCGATAAAAGTTTTCGATGTTTGTGGTACTTTGATTTTTCTTGAAAGACTTACGTCACGTGGAAAACACATTCAAATGGAAAAACAGTGTACGGTCTAAAAGTGTGCGATGTTTCGAAATACAAACCGAAACAAAACTAACAGGATTAAACGTGCGGTTTTCGTCGATATGTGGTCAAAATCAAAAGCATGCAGTCAACGGTACATATTTCATTAGGTCACACGATTTGTTCTGCGGGCGAAAACGCGTTGTTAAACACGCGTTTTCGGTCCGCAAACGAGCTGATTCCATTGAGCGCGTTGACTGCATCCATAATTGTTGTTTTATATCATATTTTTAATCACAGATTAGCGGTATATTTCGCGACTGATTCGCTAAAAATTGCTGTCAGTTCGTATACTTTCTTATATTCTTCTAGAAACCATAATTTCTTTCGATGATTGGAGTAATTATTTGAGCCAAAACCGAGTAAATAAGTAAAAAAAACACATCGATACATTTTCATGGTAAAATAATCAATAAATTCTTCGTTCAGCTCAGAATCTGAAGTTTCAAAAACGCGAAAATTGTAATACAATACTATTGCTCATAATTTACAAATTTTATCTAATCAATAAACTAATGATCTTTTTTACAAATTAGCTATCGATGTAGGAAAAAAAACAACGATGAACTTCATGGCCATTTTGAAACGTACATCTGGGTATCCGGACTGTTTTTCTTTTTATTTAACTATATTCCCTTTGTTTTCGTTACATATATTTTATCAAAGTCAGTGGTTGTAGTTAAATCGCTATTTTTTAGATGCCACCACCAAAAATAATATTTTTATAACCAAAATCATTTAAATGGCAATCAAAATGAAAATGTACGTTTTTTATATCAATCTTAGATTTTATAATTGTAACAAATGTTTAATAAATATTTTATAATATTGATTCAAGATTCAAAAATCTTCCTTAAATAATTAAGTAATTTCAAGTAATAACTTCTAGTATATCTATTTTACAGTATTTATATTATTATTATTATTATTTTTTTTTTTTATTTATTTTATAGATATAAAGTTGTATGATATATTTATTTCATGATATATTTATTTATCATGATATATTTAATAAACGTCGTGGTCTATACACAGTTTGTTTTCTAATACAGTCTTTACGTAAATTTGACACACTTTAAAATTTAGAATACGTTTTTCAAATTTATATGTACACAAATTTTACTTACATACGTACAGCTCAACAAGGATTTATTTTTGGGGTGGGAGAGGGTTTAAAAAGATTTATTTTGGTAGGTGATCGGTAGTAAGAATGAGGTAATGTTAAGTCAATCACATATTTTGATGGGGAAGGGCAGCAAACCAAAACCCTCTAGCTGCCTACTGCATATATACATCTAAATTTTTGTTCCAGAACTTTTGAAAATTTAGAACAAGCCAAAAGTATCTTTCTCGTATGAGTCATTCCAAACCAATACAAATGTTCCATATAAAAACACGAATACGGAAAAGCACTTCAATAGAAAAACCTGTTATTATAAAATATTAAACTTCCTTGCTTCAATAAGTCCGAATAACGTACGGTAATATATTTAAGAAAAATAATCAAATTATTGGTTAAAATTTAATATGGAGCCAACATTTATCTCTACATACTCGGAAGTATTCTAAATCTTTTACTAAAATTCAACTCAAGTGGAATAATTTACAAACGTTTTATATGTTACTATGGCTTATGTTGTAATCAGGTTTTGACCAAAACGTTTTAATATAAAAATACGATTTTATCTGAATTTTTATATGACCGTATTTTATTTTGGGTATCTTATATGAATTTATAAAGAAAAAAAGAAAATTTTGAAAAATATCTGCGTTTCATTTAAAACGAAATACATTTATATGTACTCGTATATGTTTATATACAAAAACTTATAAATATATTGTTTATTATTTTTATACCGTTTTTAGTTCTTTACATGTACGAATTGTTTTAATAAAAAAAAAAAAAAAACAAAGCCTAAATAAAAAATATTATGATCATTAAATATATTTCCGAACAATATTATTGTTAACGAGTGTAAAGTTTATAATTATTTATTTTAAAATGTAATCTGTGACAAATATTGTGTAAATGTGGTACCCTCCTACATATATTTCTCTAGACATTTTGGTTGTACATCACACTAAATATTTTCAAATGTCATTGCTTTCGTGTGATAAATACAACAGAAAATTTATCGTCGATCTAAGGCATAGTTCGATTGCCAAAATGTATTTTTACACACTATTTAACGCATCCAGATACACTGTCAAACAGACATTAATCTAACTGACCGCTAAATATAGGAATATTAACCTTTAATGTTAGTCACCATAGTAAATTTTTTTTTTCGCCTAATTTCACATCGTTTAATTTGTCATTGTGCGCAAATAACGTTCCAATTGTTGTTGACAAAAATTTCTGGCAAGTATTATTATATATAAGTACGGGAGATAGGTTAATTAATTATGATGTATAAATTTAAAATATGAAAATATTTAAGAAACTAAATAGAACTAAATAGAAATTTAAAAAAAAAAGAAATCATCCTCAAGTAAATTTCTCTTTAAATTGATGCAAATAGTCCGTTAAAAAGCACAATTAAGCTTGATTCTAAAAGTATAAGTTATAAATAATTGTTTTGTTTACAACTGTGATAACAACTTTTACATTACCAAAAAATGTTTTTATATAAATTAGTGTCCTATGTATTATTGGTTACCGACTGAACTTCTTCAAATTTGATAACTAAATTATGTTTCGAAATAGGATATAATATTCTTTTTTTTTTTTTACTTATTTCCATATTATATTTTATACGTTTGGATACATTACCTATGATTAATGAGTAACGAGGTTTTCAAAAATCAATATAATTTTTAAGCACGTAAAACATACAAGAACTTTAATGTTTTTGTGCGGGCCAGTTTAAAATTAAAGTATTTATATAATTGCAACATTTGATGTAATATTAATTCAATTCGCATTACCCCATTGTAAAAAATGTAAAAATACAGATGATTTAAGTACCCGAATATAAAATAATTTATAACTGTTCACGTTTTCTACAATTATAAATTAATATTTTGATCGGAGACCTTAATTTTATACGCATATTTGAATTTTAATAAAAGGATAAATGTTTATATTTTTTTAAATAAAAAAAAAATTTATTTTAAATATTTTCGTGTTTACAAAATTTTAAAATTCATTAAAAAAATTATTTAATCATCAAACTTTTATAGATTTAAATTATGAAGAACAAAGTACAAAGATCAATTATCAATTGTATTATTAACAATTAGTAAGTGTAAATATTTTGGATTTAATATTTTATACGATTATCGTTTTTAAATTAAATGGTAGTAAAAAATCGTCTATACTTTAAAATATTATATATTTAAACATATCTGATCCAGTCCGGCGATAACGTTCACCATGAACGCACGATCATTACGCTCGCTCCGTTATCTGTTTTTCATACGCTAATATTTTATTATTATATTCTGCTGTTACATTTACGTAATATGGCGGCTCAACCATCTAATAATCGTGGCACAAGCAAATTTAATTCAGCTCCAAGCAAAAGAAATTTATCGTCCTCTTCGCTTTCACCCAAACCTGTGGATAAGAAATCAAAAATATTTATAACTCCTAACCGGTACTCAGTTCTCACCACACTAAACGATTCAAACGACAACACACAACCGAACAAGACTCAAACTCATGATCAAACAATTCCACCTAAACCACCTGCAGTTTATATTAAAGGCGTGAGTAATTTTTCCAGTTTCACCTCAAACTTATTGAAAATTATCAATACAACTGAGTTTATCTGTAAAACCACTTCTTCATACCTGATCATTCATATTCATTTCTATGAGCATTACAGACTACTCATTAAATATCTAATTGAGACCCATATGAGTTTTCATACATACCAATGTTATGATAAGCGCTCATTACGTGTGGTGATTCGCAATCTCCACCCCTCTACCACTACTGAAGATATAATTACCGCTCTTTCGGAATTGGGACACCAGGTTACCCACGTTTATAACATTAAGCGCTCTTCCGATAAATTACCTCTACCTCTCTTCTTCGTCGACCTCAAAAAAGCCACCAACAACATGGACTTATACAAAATCGAGTATCTTCTGCACACTAAAATTGTTGTCGAAAAACCTCACCCACGTAAATGCCCACCTCAATGTCATCGCTGTCTGTCTTACGGGCACACTCAGAGTTACTGCAACCACGTTCCACGATGCATCAGATGTGGCGAAGAACATAGTTCTGACGCATACACTTTGTTACCAGAATCTCCGGCCAGATGTGCTTTATGTCAATGTAGTCACCCAGCTAATTACAAGGGTTGTTCTGTTTATAAAAAACTTAGTAACATACAATCTCGTCGTAAACACTTCATTTCTACTCCCAATTTTCATATTAACTTTCCTAAACCCACTTTAAATTCCAATACTGATAAACCATCATATGCCGAAGCAACTTCCTCCAACCATAAACATTCCCATTTATCTCCTAATATTGAAACTTTATTTACTTCTTTCATTACCGAATTCACTGCCATCATAAGACCCCTCCTGTCACTCCTAACGTCATTATTAAATAAAGGTCAATTGTAATTCCATATATCATTGTACGTACTCCATATTGTTTACCATTTCATTTCATATTCTTATCTAATTACTTAATTATCTATTTTTATTTTATGTTGCAATATTATTCCTAAGCTATAATTGTACTTAATGTTTACCTATTACCTGAATAGCTAACAACCACATCTCAAACAATCTAAAATAAGACACTTTCTTGTATTGTATTTCTAATTGTAATTGTTGAAACTAATTGTATCCACAAAGTTTAAATAAACAAAAAAAAAAAAAAGAACCGGATGGGCCTCGCTCTGCTGTACACTTGGGGGTGGATTGCGACTCTTCATAGGATAGGTCATTATAATGGATTTGTTAAATTTGAATTAAATGATAGGTATCATTGTATACGAAAAACGATTCTGAACGGAGATGATATGTTAGTCTAGAATATAATACAATGTTATTTATAAATATTATATAAGTATATTTTATTTTTAAACGAAAAACTTAGAAAAACCGAAAATTTAAATTGTCTATAAATAAGTCAAAATATGTCAAAATACTTTGAAATTTTAACCATGTATAGAAAACGTCAATATAAAGATTTAATGATAATTTCAAGTTGTTGCGGTTTTTCGTTTTTGAGTAAGGGCATTTTAAAAAAATCGATATCATTTGTCAGTCTAGAATATTATACATTATATTATATTTTACATGTAATTTTATGTCAATATTCGCTGTTCAAACGCTTATAAAAAAAAATTGTGCCTATGGATTTTAATAATTTTTGAATGACAATAAGGACTACTTCTGTGGAATCTTTTATTAAATTTTCAAGTATTTTTTAGGAGTCAAATTTTTTTTATCACCGATTATAAAAATAAAATGTAAAAAAATCGAATATTTCAAATGCCTATAAGTGGCTTAAAAATCAATATAATATTTTGAAAAAAATATTACATAAAAGAAATACCAATCTTAACAGCTGGTAGAAATTTAAAAAATCTGCGACTTATCATTTTTGAATTATAACAAATATTAAAAATCGTTCGAGAATAAATCGTTATTTTATGCAATTTCGTAAATATTTAAATTTCAAACAGTCATAACATTTTTTCCTCTAAGTCCGGAAGAAATTTTTTTAAAGATTTTTGTAGAGTAACTTATAGATAACCTAGTGTTAAAATTTTGAACCTAAAGTATGAACAGAAAAAATTCTATGAATTTTTATCTACAAAATAACTTGCAAATTATCGTGATTTTTACACATTTTATACAAATTTGAGCTTTAAGGGTATATAAAAAAAATTTGAGTAAACCGATCACCGATATTTTTTAGTTACGATAATTTTAACTTATTATAAATCTTGTATTAAATTTTCAAGAGTTTTCGGTCTGCCAATTAAATTTTATAGATGTTTAAAAACGAAAAATTTAGAAAAATCGAAAATTTAAATTGTCTATAAATAAATCAAAATATGTCAAAATACTTTGAAAACTTAACCATGTATAGAAAACGTCAATATAAAGATTTGGTGAAAATTTCAAGTTGTTGTGGTTTTTTGTTTTTGAGTTAGAGCATTTTAAAAAAAAAACCGATATCTTTGTCAGTCTAGAATATTATACATTATATTATATTTTACATGTAATTTGTTGTCAATATTCGCTGTTCAAACGCTTATAAAAAAAAATTGTGCCTATGGATTTTAATAATTTTTGAATGACATTAAGAACTACTTCTGTGGAATCTTCTATTAAATTTTTTAAGTATTTTGTACGAGCCAAATTTTTTTTATCACCGATTATAAAAAAAAAATGTAAAAAAATCGAATATTTTAAATGCCTATAAGTGGCTTAAAAATCAATATAATATTTTGAAAAAAATGTGACACAAAGGAAATACCAATCTTAACAACTGGTAGAAATTTCAAAAATCTGCGACTTATACTTTTTGAATTATAAAAAATATTTAAAATCGTTTGAGAATAAATCGCTATTTTATGCAATTTCGTAAATATTTAAATTTCAAACAGTCATACAATTTTTTCCTTTAATTCCGGTAGAAATTTTTTTAAAGATTTTTGAAGATTAGCTTATAGATAACCTAGTGTTAAAATTTTGAACCTTAAGTATGAACAGAAAAAAATTTATGAATTTTTATCTACAAAATAACTTGCAAATTATCGTGATTTTTACATATTTCGTATAAATTGGAACTTTGAGCACTTATAAAAAAAAATTGTGACTTACGATTTTAGATTTTTTTTTATCAGTTAAGGAACAACTTATAAGAAACCTTGTATTAAATTTTTAAGATTTTCTGGGCAGCCAAAAAAATGTTATCGTTATTTAAAAAAAAAATACTTAAAAAAATTGAAAATTTCAATTGTCTATAAATAGCTTAATAAAAGTCAAAATACTTTGAAAATTTAATGGTGTATAGAGAACGCTAATTTAAACATTTGGTGAAAATTTCAAGTATTTACATCGATTAGTTTTTGAGTTATAGCAAAATAAAAAATTTGATTATGTCGAAAACTGGTTTTGCGTAAAAACTGCCGTTTTTCCCAAATTTTTTTATGGTTTTTCCCGTCGCATTTAAAAAATATTGGAAATTTTTAACTTTTGACCCCCCAAAGTACCAAATAGATTCACTTTCCTTTCAGAAAAGTTGCTACATAAGGCAATCGAAGCATTTTTACTGCCCCAAAACGTGTCGACAGACACAAAAAAAAAAAAAAAAACACACACATCATTGTAAAATCAACACTCCGTTCAGAATCTAAAAAAAAAACATATCTGATCAAATATTGGCATTAAAATAAGATTGCATAAGGTTATAAATATACGTCAATTTCCTATATAGTTTTATCTTGAAAAATGTTAAGGTTGAATCTATAACCGTACAGGGAAAGTATTCAAATCATATCCAATTCCTTATCAAAAAGTTTTCTTCCAACACAAAGTGACAATATAAAAGTATGTGTAAATCATATGAAGCAATTTTAACAATCAGTAAACCGAGACCTTGATCATAATCTTATTTTTAGTTTCAAAATTGAATTCAATTGTCGATGTAAAAAGGTAAGTAAGCTTGAAAGTTGTTTTTTTTTATGTACTCAAATCAAAATTATTGTGTACTTTACCAATATATAACAAAGTTTTAAAAGTTCAAGTTTAAGTTAAACACTATATTTATAAAGGATTCCTGATTACTATTTTTCATCTTCTCAATATGTTCGTGTAAAAATAATACGTAAGTACAAGAAAATTGGAATTCAAGTGAATTCTTGGTAACTACTGCCTACCTAGAGTTGTTTTTGTTATTTGAACTCAATTTATATTTTCATTGTTAAAATCCAATTTTCTCACATACTATTGTTATGGATTTCAAATTAAAAATGTTTAGATTTTATAAAATACATTGAACATGTGCACTAATTCTAATATTATTCTATACAAATAAAATGTTTGTAATTAAATCATTTAACAAAAAAAACATAAAATGTGTTGTGAAAAAACAATAATACAATATTAAAACAATATTCGTGAAGATTTCCCCCCCCCTACCATGTTCAATTGAATCCGGACCTATCTCCAAATTTAGTAACCCTTTAGTAACTAATTGTAACCGACATAAAATAATTTGTAATCAAACAACTTCCGAGAAAACTCAATATTCATTTCGGGGGACTAACTTCACACAACTTCTCCCTCCCCGACTTTGTCCAATCGGATCCGGACCTATCACCAAATGTAGTAACCTTTAGTAACTTATTGTAACCAAACACTTTCTGAGAAAATTAAATTTTCATTTTGGGAGGGTTAACATTTTATTAACATACAACATTTGATACGCAACGCAAATAGAAAAAAAAAACATTTTTAATTTGCTATTATGGATGAATTATAGGTCTTTTAAAATATATTTTATAATACTTAATTATACCTATAGTAATTGTAAAATTCCAAAATTGCTGAACTTTATAGGTTTGAAACTATTGTTATGACTAAATAACATGTCGATTTCATAAAATATGTTAATACCTAATTATGGGTTTTCATATACAACTGACTCACAAGACTTTAATTTACCTGACAAAATTAATATTTTTCTTGAAGGAAAAGCTTTAGTTTGATATTAATATGGTGTTTTGTCGTGTTCTCCTCTTTAATTTTTTCTTTAAATATGGACATTAATTAATGATGATCAAGTGGGGAAATGCAAGCGATTCAGTTCCTTCACCTCTAAAATTGTTTAAAACTTATACACTTTATAAATACCATAAGCCTTATTCAAGTATACCTTGTGACAGTGTCACATATACTCATTCAAATGAATAAAATCTAAGACACTTGTGGATAAACACACACCAAATAAATACATTTTTAAAATAAATCGAGGCAATGAAGAATTGTAATTTTATTAACGAACACTATTCCATCAAATTGTTGGATTTCCCGAATCTGTCCTTCCACAACATAATTTTTATACAAGATTCACAATAATTGTTGTCTCGACCAATTTACTTTATCGAAACAAATGTATTATGCACTATAATCTAACGGTTAGATTAAATTTTCGATTATTTCCTAACTGTATAGCATCCCAAGTTCGAAACACTGTAGGCGACATTGAAACTATTAAAATGATGCAGAGTCTGCATCACTTCAAACCCTTAAATTCAAACATCAAAATTGAAAATTAAAGTCTGTCGGGCGTTTTGAGTGGACTACGATGACAGACTTTGATTGGTTTCGTAGAAAGAGCATTATTTTTGGTCCAGTAAAAATCTCGAACTAATTCTTTAACGGTTTGAAAATCGCACAGATATTTTACGTAAAAGAAAATGTAATAGAAAAAAAAAAGTAGTGATTGCAACGGAAAACAAAAAAAAAAAAATTAATCATGGTAAGCAAGTTTAATATAACTTTGATAAAATCTTAAAAAACATAAAGTTACTCATATATATATATATATTTAATTACGACAGTAAAATGGTTGGATTTAAGAAACGCGTAGTCACTCGTGTTTGTACAAGATCTTAAGTAGATGAATACCGATAATGTAGTATATTATAATATTAAGAAGCTTGAAATATGACTAAAATTTTAAAAAGTTATGTTTTAAATCCGGTCAACAAACGTTATTACGAAACTAAGTCTGAAGGAAAATACTTGTGATCCCATATTGTCTTGTAGGCTACATTAATATATAATTACGTATTATTATTACTGTTAATTAATGCTTATAACGTGTTTATATGTATACATAGTTGTGGGTATATTCATAATATAAATATATTTGTAAGTATTATAATTCATGTTGTTATCTAAAAATGTCAATCGACACTTCCAATTGTAAATAAATATGACCGGTATTTTTTTCAGTTCAACAATATTATTATTATACCCACCCGTATGTAAATATTAAAATATTATTTCTATAAGCTAAATCAGTTTCAGTGAATTTTAATCTAAAAAACGTATAAGTGTAAACTTAAAAAAATTAATCAACATTATAATAGGGATGAGATCTTATTTTTTTTAGAATTCTTGGATTAGGCGTAGTCCAGGGGAGGGCGGTAGGGGCGACCGCCCCTTCCCCCGTTGACCGTATCAAAATGTATTAATTTTATTTGATTTACTATTAAATTGCATGATCTTGCGTAAAAACATTCTAATATATTGTTATTTTCACACATTTTCGTCTTTTATTTTTATAACACAAATTAATGAATTGTCAATAAGAACAATATTATTGTAACCGTATGAGCACCGCAGTCGTCAGCCAGCCAGTCCCAGCCTACTCATCGAGTTTCGTCCTAATAATAGTGTCAGATTCTATGTTTGTTTTGTTTACAGATATTATAAACCACGACATTTGCTCCTTCTATTTGAAGATTGGATTTTGTTATCTGATTCATTACTAAAATAATATTTTAAAATTAAAATTTTTATTATTCTATTATGAATTTTGAAAAGGTATTTTAATAAGAAAATGTTATTTAATTAATTAAATAAAAAAAATTGAATGCAGTTTATGAAAAAAAGTATTCATTATAAATAATCAGGATTTTGCATTATGTACTATTATATATATACTCATATTTACCAATAGGTATCTAAATATGTATACTTATTTATAATTCGTCCTTCCCGTTAAGGCAGTCTAGATCCGCGCTTGTCTTGGATATTTTTAATTCATGTCAAATCTAATAAACATTTTCAAGAATATTTATAAAAAGAAACACATCAAATTGCATATACAATATATTTTTTTAATGATCCAACGTTTACTTTTTAACAATATTTTGTCAATTAAGAATAGCATTACGATATAAAAAAGGTTAAGTATATTTGGACTAGGATAAAAAAATGTTATACCTACTATTTACATGATATGACTTTATCATATTTGAACATAAATCGATAAAGTATATTTGGATAAAGATATATTACATTTTATATTTTATATTTACACATGACTTGTTTTACTGTTAACTATCTCCGATTAATTATGGTTTTCTTTCAAATCAAAAAAATATTTTCCCTTTTACTAAATGCTATCTTGGAGGAGAGCACTCAAAAGAGTTTAAAAAAACTTTGATAGAAGATGTAAGAACTTTAAAATATTTAGAATTGTTCATTTAAAAAAATCGTAAATTTATGTTGTGTTGCTTGTTGCTTGAAGAAATACAAATATAAATGAATGGGACTATTTTTTCCCTTATATTTTAATACAAATTATAAATATATATTTTAGTTAAAACTTTAACCAACTTATTATACTATATAAAAGTTGTATTTTCGGTTTTTCTTTACAATTAATTTCATTATTGTTATTTAAACACATTGATTTTCCACTAATTTTCTTTAGTGATTGTTTTATTTAAATTTTAAATAAAATTAGTCTTAGTTTTACATTTTTTTGTGAGATTATTTTTCGTAGAATAATATATTTTTAATTTAAATGCAACAAGAGAAATATGATGACTACAAAAAAAACGTAATATTAATTTTAATATTATATACTTTATGTTCCTAACATATTTATTTATCTGAAGATAAATGTAACGATTTTTGCAATACTTGAATTTTATGAAAATTCTTGACTATCTAAAAGGTTATTTTATATGTATACGATGATCCTACAGCAGTTTCAATACCAAAGTATAACATCAAAGTTTTAAAAACCAATACTCACTAGATTTCGCATATTTTTTTTCTAAATAGTGTAATAAGAGTCTGTAATGAAAAACGAATAAAATCAAACATATTATTCATAAAAAACATATGTAAGTAGTAGAAATCTAAAAAAAAAGTTAATGATTAATTTTCATAAAAGTGTTTATATTGAGTATATTTATTTGTTTTCATGGATTTTTTTTTTTATTAATCTTGATTAATAACATTTTGCTCGAATTGAAAAATATGTATACATTTATTTTATAAACTGTTCAATGGAAATTGACAATACATGTTTTATATATTTCTATACACTAACAAACTACTTTATCAGCTCAATAACATAAATTGTACTAATTATTACTTTATTTTCAAGCAAGTAAATAAATACCTACATTATTTTGGTACGGATTTTTTCTACGGAAACAACTCAAATATTTTTAATGGTTTTTCCGGTCGAATAACATGATATTATGAGTTTTTATTTATTACCCTAGGGAATGTTTCGTACAAAATTCAGAAATATCTAATCCACGCATAATGAAATCATGTGATATTATTATTACGTTAGTATCGGCTTTGTCGGCTGATATGTATAGGATTTACTGTAAACGCCTTAAGGTACGGTGTCTAATGCGCGACCTGTCGCCGCGAACAGTTATAATTTTCGGTCGCTGATGACCGACTGGTGTCCAATGCGCGACCGATCGTTGGTAAAAGGCACTCGGTTCTAAATTTCGTCAGTAGCTCGCCGATGTCTATCTAAGGTTGACAGGTCGCGCATTGGACACCGTACCTTTAGATGGTTAACATCCGACAAAATGATAAAACATAGTCAACGTCTTATCGGGATCATCTTAACGGATGACCGCATTATTTACAAATCGGGTGATGTCAACGACATTTATTATGATTTGTTTTACAAAAAAATGTATTTGTAAGAATTTTACGCTCAAACGCGCATTATCAAACAACGTTACCGTGATACATTTCTCTACATTGAAAGGTATTTGGAGTTCTCTTATCTTCAATTTACCCATTGAATGATCGCACAGAAAATAAACAATACTTAAATTACGAGCCGACATAACAGTATGCACTTTAAAATCATATTTACTGGTTTCTGTTACGTAATAAACGATAATGAGAGTTATATTTTTATTTAGGTTCTATTCACATTGCCAAAATGTCAAGTTCGAATAGTCCGAATGATGAAAAGGACATTGTGATTGTACGATAGGTACAAAAAAATGCAGAAAAAAAAGAAAAAAAAATATTGAGTTTATCCTTATACTGAGAAAATATCAATTACTGAACTTTTGTAGCCACCAGAGAATTACAAGAAACCGATACAAAATGTTTGGCATTCAATAGAATCTCTAGAAAATCCTATAAAGTACTTGTATAAGAATTATTTCTGCTGCCATTCATCAGAAGAACACTCAAATGAGAGAATGTGTGACTTCAGAGGATGTTTTTCAAACTTACCATCGAATTTTATGTTGAACACGTCCATGACAGAAATCTAAATAGTAAAATAATTAAATGAAATCGCATGAAATGTGCGTGATACGATAGCCAGGCGAATAGCATTGCTGATCACATGTGTCGTCCGTCTCTCGCGTCGTTGTCGCGTCGTTGTCGCGTCTCGACCGCGTCGTTATCAAATTGTGGTTCCCCATTCACTTTGCTAGGATATTGCGCGTGGCAAAAATCGCGTTGCGTGTGAATAGCGTAATGTACGGAGGGTAAGTAACTATACTGTTGTTTAATATTTCATATTTTTTGTTTTAGGACTGAACTTTTTTGAATGGTTATTAAACGAATTTTTTCTTTCCATAAATTCGTAAATAGATAATATAAAAAAAATCAGATTTAAAATGTAGTTTTGCACCATATCAGTTGCGAGTTAAACATCGAGTTTATTTCTCTCGAATGTCTCATGTCCACAACCGTCAATGTTATCGAAATTACTATAATTACCTTGGGACGAAATATTATTTGGACCGGAACAAAAATGTTTCAGATAATATGTACGAGCAGTATTAATCAACTTCCGTGTAACGTTTATTTTAATTTTTTTTCAAAAATCACATGTGTGTTTGCAAACATTTATGCGGTTGTTTGGAGATTTATGAGCGGAATGAAATTATTGAAACGGAAAACCCGGTGAATTATATTTTGGCTCCGAGTGAAATTTTTTTTTTTCTCTACATTACTGTACAGCGTACAGCCCAAAAGGCCGACTACTGATTTCGTATGAAAAATATAAAATATGAATGTGCTGCGGCATGTTGTGGACGAGTATTTTGGATTGTAATCAATTCTTATCTCGTCACACTTCAGTATTAGTTTTCCCGGTATCGTGTTTCGTCAGTGGAGTTCACAAATTTACGTATTAATTGACTCCAAACGGTAAAGATGGACTGGAAACATAACGGACCAGGGAGATTTGATAATCAAATGGTCCGTTTTAAAATGTTTAATCGACAGACTTGTAACAACATATAATTTATAAAGTAATCATAGTTGAAAACTGAATTCACAATTTTTACTTATATTTACACATTAAATTCTGGTAGATCCAATCCAGTTTATGACATTATACAATGCTACTCGTGTCTTTAATTGCCAACTATCAAAATATTACTGAGTAAATAAACACGATTGTCAGTATGTATTTTTCGTATAATATTAAAATGAACCTAAAAGTAAGACACTTATATTATTTAATATGATTCATCTTATTATTCTTCTAATTTTTCTGGGCTGACACATAATAGTGATGAGAAAAATCCGGATACACTGGTTTGAAAATCTGGTTTGAAGTTCCAAATCAGAAATCCGGATTTTACTGCACACCCGGATTTCGGATTCTAAAATCTGGATTTTGCATTGAAATCGGATTTCGGATTTGAAACGTTAAACAATTATTCTTTTAAGAATTATTCATAGTAATTACAAAATAATTAAACATTTTTAAAATTAAATTATATAAATTATATATTCATTCATTATTATATTATAATAAAGAACTAGAAATGATTGTTGTTTGTGCCTTGTGGAATTAGTGTTTATCGAGTACTGTGCAGTGAACATGTATATTTTGCTATAATACATAAATGTTCACCGTGTTTTCGCAAAAGTTAAAGTTTAAACTTAGAAGCATAATATGCATAGTATTACTATAAAAGTCTACCAGCTTTATCAACCAATTGTGGGTTTTGCTTTTGTACAGTAGTAGATATTGATATAGGAAAATAATATATAATATAAGCAAAATGTTGATATCAGGTATATTAATAATAATACAACTGGCGAACCCGACTAAGAATTTCATATAAAAGTTTTTGTGTAATTTATAAATCGGATATTATAAAACACATTTTAGTTATTATGAGTATCTCCAAAAATAATGGTACGTGAGTCTTGAAATGTTTAATAATTATTGTGATATCTTATTTAGACTACCTACCATAATTTTGTCCTGGAATTAAGAGAACAACTAAAAAGTAGTGTGATGAAAGTTATATGATTAGAATACAGAAATTTGCAATGATAAACCCAAATCTCGGATTTCGGATTTTGAAATCCGAAATCCGAAATCCGGATCTCATTCCCATCACTAACACATAATCTTATAATTGTCATCGGAGATATAAATTTCTCCAACTTCCCTGGCCAGTCCACCTTTTCCAAACTGTTTCGTGTAAGGATATATATCGTACAAGATACTGAAAGTGTGGAAAGAAACCACAACAGCAACAGTTTTATTGTGTCAGCGAAATCTGTCAAAAACGGACTTAATGGCGTCACAAATCATGAATATCATGGATATGTTACCGGAATTGCGAAAACCATTCTGAAACGGAATACGTATTAAGTCCCATGTGGATTCCCGTCTTTGACAGTTCCACGGCTATATTATTATTTAATTAACTCGAACTACACTACTGCGCACGAATCTTATTTCTTTTTATTTTCACATATTATTTTTGTACATATTTTTTGTTTTCGACTAACTGATCGTAAATAATATTAATTTTGGAAGTTGAATGAATGCTGAAAAACCGTGCACTGCGTGTTATACTGAAGTTTGGAATAATAAGGATAAAACAAAATCATTGTTTGTACCTATTCCCGTTCATAAAACTTAAAGCCTGTAGTGTGATTTTTGTGCAAAAAATTCTGCGTTATGCTTGAGTTCGAGGTTGTGTGACATTTAGTCGCAGCATTAACACGATATTCGTTACAAATACTCGTGCGTAAGTATTTATAAGTCTTCAGATGGCGTATCAAACCTATTATACAGGGTTATGATCTAAAACAGTTAATGATGTTTCGTTCTCTAATTGTCTGACCGAGTGTACATTTTGACACCGTTAATCTATAATTTGTTAACGAACATACCGGGAATGCAGATAAAACATATTCTATTGAGACTCTTATTTCAGCAATAATTGTAGCTCACCGTAACATCTAAGTAATCAAATATTTGGAAAACACAACATTCACTACGTTCAAATTTTATTTTCAATTGTTTAATGAAACTTAATGTAATGTGTAACACCCTGTCTTGGAGTATAGAGACATGGTCTTTTGTTGGGCTTAAGTAACTTATCAAACAATAAAATAATGTTAAAGAACGCAATAAAAGAGATTTATGTTGATTATACGATTTTGAGATTTCATATTATTTATTACCGCGATTTTATAAACATTTGGGAATCAATATGGCTTAAAATATGTCTATAGAATTCCGGGGTAGAGACTTTGAAAAGGTTTTTTTGTAAAATGCGTTATTAATTCATCTTCATAAAAGTTTGTATAAAAGTATAAAATCTTTATAAAACCGATTACGTATCGTATTATTTTCTAATCCCAGCTCTGTCATAAGAAAATATTTTTTTCTTGGCTATGGTATTGCACATACAAACTCTGATACAAAGAGAAGTACATTATATTATTATTATTATTCAGGATAATCGAATATGACTAAATACTTTTTTATTTAATCAACCGAAATCATATCGATTTATTATCCAGCTATTTGTCATAACATAATTATTTGTTCAAACATACATGAATGGAGAGAATAGTGTTAAGTCAGGTTTGAGAAGGATGAAAAATGAGTAAAAGAGCTATTTAGACACATATACAATGTATGGTGTTTGGTAATTATTGTAATGTATGAGAAAATCATTTGAAATTATAATTAAAAATAATTCGTTCATTTGAAGTCTACGAAATTTAATAAAGATTTCCAACACTTAAACTAATGGATTAATTAGTAAAATAAAAATTTTGTAAAAGTGTAATATCCCTGTTCGATTTTTGGGTCAGCATTGCTATATAAAAAAAAAAAAAAAATTATTTTTAGTTAAAAAGTGAATGAAATTTCTTCTATATAGAGGCCTTCAACGCAATAACGGACTAACCCATTTTTATTCATATTGAGATAATCTTCTTCTTCTACTTCGCCTTCCTCCCAACTATTTGTTAAAAAAAAATTTATTAAAAATATTTATAACATTAAAATTCAAAAACGATTTAGGTGCTACCATCAAGTAAATATTTAGTGAAGGTGGCTTAGACCGTTTATGAATTGAAATGTGTAGTGTATTGTTGCTATTAATGTCATTATCTCAATTATTATAAATCTGTGGATTAGTTCATTATTGCGCTGAAGGCCTCATATAACGTTATATATTTTTTTAATTAATAGCCATTAAATGTTAGAATAATTTTAAAATTAATACCAAAAAAATTGATTTTTCACTTTTAATCATTTATAAACAATATTTATTAAAAAAGTTTAGATTTATAAATCATGTTAAATTTTACAACAATTCTATGTGCATCATTTATTGATTTTGAATGTATATTATTTATTTTTATTTCAAAATTTAATTTATTTAATTTATTTCAAACATATTGCATATAGGAAGATTAAGAAAAGGCAATGAGGTTTGTATTTTAATTTTAAATGGTACTATAGACGATTGAAAATAGTCCAACTATTAAACATTTTTAAACCATTAGTTGGAAACTATCATTGTGTAAAAAATCATATACATATTTGATTACTGTTGAAAACAACATACGAATATATCATTACGAGGATTGTTACTGCCCAATAAGGTTTCAAAATAAATTATATATGACTATTTGCAAAGTATCCCAATGGGTGTGGTTTAAACTATAGAAATACCAAACGATTTATAATTTTCTATTTTTCTTGAGGTCAACATGATAAATGTGAAACGTTCTTAATAAGATAATATTATATGTGAACCACCCAAACATTTTTTATTCTTAGAACTGTAATAATAATGTGTAAACGAAAAAATCAATACGTAATCAATTATATGTTTTCATAAACTTTATAAAATCAAACGCAATAATTATCATCCTTAACTAAATAAGGTAAAAAAAAAAATAAATTTTCTTCAATTGTATTAGTATTTAAAGCCTTCGGTGTATCGAGTAATTAACTTCTGGATATTTTATAAAACAACAAATTTAATAAGCCGTGTTATGCAACATACAAACTTTTTAATATTCAATAATGATGTTATAATTAATGAACCATTACTTTATTATTCAATTTATAACTCCAACAGATCGGTATAAACTTTTGGTGATATTATTATTTAAATAAATAAATAATACAATCTGATATATATATCATTGTTGGACATTTTAAAATTGTTTTGTTAACATATATTAGAAATATGCTTTAGTAAAATTACTCAGAATTGAATGAAAATAAAAAATTGAATAGGGAACAGAAATGTTATATATATATTTGTTATGCATGATTCGGTAATTTTTATTCGTTAAAATCAGTTTCATAAATCATTTCATTTAAAGTCTTGAAAGTGATCGATATCAACTAACATATAAACAAGTTATGCATTTGATTGATAACAATTATTAATGTTTGTTAATGGTTTTTTATACACAAAAATTGTTGTATTAAGATTATGCAAATACGATATAATCAGATGTAGAGTATGAGAAATATATTATTTATCCGACAGTCTTAACGTATGTATATAAGCAGTGTTTGCTTTGAAAGCTTTTTTTATTTTACTTCATTCATATTTTTGAATTTTTCAATATCTTCATGTAGCTACTATACCACAATGTGGTGTAATTTTTCACGATACGGTGACATTTTTCTATGTATTTTTCAATTTTTATATAATTTTTCTAGGTTTTAAACGAAATGTAAATAGTAAGTATCTTTTAAAACGTGATGATTTTAACTATAAAATATTTATAAGTTATATTAAGTTTCCGAATTGAAGATCACTAATAAGAATATGATCATATACTTATCGAAGAAAAAGTCACATTATTAATTCACGACAACAGTGGTTATTATCAGGGCTGTGAATTTAATGCGCTCAAAGAGTGTTAAATATGCATACATTTATGGACTCAAAACAGGATATTTGGATATATGCTTTAAAATAAATACTGAAAAATTCCAAGTTATGTAATAATATGCAGTAAAAATTACAAAAGAAATGCTCTATAAAATTGTCTTTATTAAAATAGGAAGTATTGAAATAATCAATAAAAAATTATTAACAAAAAAAAATAAAAATTCTCCACAATATGTGACGAATAACCACATGTCTAAATTGTTTTTACAGTGGATACTTAATTTATATTTATAATTTGTAAAAGATTTCAGATTTATATAGATACTAATCATGGGTTTATTGATATTAGAACAATAATGATTATTATTTTGTAATAATTTATGCTCACCAGTACTGCTAAATGGATACATTTATATATTTATAGTACAATCACAATACACAAAAAGCTAGATAATTTTTTACATTTAATTATGCAGTCGTAAAAAAAATACTTATATTTTTATTGAAATTAAAAATTATTTTGATACAATTTTTTATAAACTATGGGTCAGATTGGCCAATACATTTATAAATTTTACTAAAATATATATATTTAAAAAAAGAGCATGAAAATGAAGAATTCGTAAAAATATGCATTTATTCTATATCCCTTAAATATGCAAAACTATGCAAAATAAGGTTTTTTTATTTAATTCATAAATAACGCAAAAAACTTTTGGCCGTACAAAGTAGTGAAAAAAACACGTGAATGCATTGAATTCACAACCCTGGTTATTAGGTATAGTGAATCAGTTTTTATAAGATCAGTTGATGGATTATCAAGACTGGAGATTTCCTTAAATATGGATACAGAATAAGCTTAGACGAAATGTATTATTTTTAAAAACTGTGAAGCATAGAAAAAAATTGTAATAATATTTTTTGAATGATTTAAAAATAATTGTATTTTATTATTTTATAATAAAAATATTTATTATTTTATATACATATAATTTCAATTTTGATTGAACTATAAAATTTCATTTCAACAAAAAGAAAAATGAACGAGAAATTCAATATATTATTATAAAATATGTTATAGTTACAAAATAATAAAATTTTATAAAAAAAAAAAAAAAATTTGTAAGAATATAGTTTTGTTGCATTGATGTTTTGAAGAGATAACAAAACCATAAAATAACTGAAATAACTGTCAGGAAAAATTAAATTTAAAGATATTTTATTTATAAAGTATGTCTGGTGGTCTTTAGTAAAATAGTAAATTGGTTGGACAAGGAGCCATTTTTTAACTTTTGATGATTGACGAACAAAACAATATACGTGGAACTTTGAACTAATACAGTGGTTTCAAACACTTTCAAAGTTCTAAATATTTAATGTTAAACGTAAAATACGATTATACTCGTTGAGAACACAGAAACAAATAACTGAAAGTATTTTTATTTTTCAAATAATTTAAAATTTTGTTTTTAAATTTTATTGAAATAAAAAAAAAAATATATTGCATGTAAATTAAAACTGTTATATTTAAAAAAAGTTGTAACTTTGTGTGTCATTTCGACGTTTACCCATAACATGCGTTTTTAAAGTTAGTTAGTTATTTTGTTTTTCGAATACAAATTGAAACTCATTCAATTTTTATCAAGTTGAGATAATACATAATACTTAAATAACAAAAAGTGTACATTTTTCATAAAACAATTAATAATAAGTAAAAAATAAGTGTTTTTACATAACATTATATAAAAGTTGATGTATTTATAGAAACTGTTGTGTCTACAATTATTTGAACTATTTGTCAATATTACATTTATAGACTAATTTTATAAATTTATATTTGCTTTAAATGATACATAGTATTTAATTTAATTTTAACTAGATAAATAATGTAATTTATTAATTAATTGTGAAACAATTGCAAGCAGACTTTTATAAACGTTGGTTATACTATAGCAGTAATATAACGAAGTTTATCAAAGCGCTAAAAAGCTACCAAAACAATAAATAGTTCTACTAAAATTGCATATGATAATTTTAAATTCTAAAGAGTCAATAATTCACTAAAACTATTTAATTTTAATTATGATTAATTACTCGTATTATAATAATATTTATTCTTATATAGTGTAATTGAAAATCATTTGAAATTAACGTGGTTGAAATGCTTTAGACGTAATAGTCGCATTACATTCGTGTAGCTGAAATTCCTTGTTTAGAAAGTTAAGCATTCTCTTTATTAGATTTATAAATATTAAAATGTGTTAATGCATAGTATTAAAATTAAACTTTACATTTAGGTGTACTGTAAAAGTAATATTCCCCAAAAATGTATAATTAAATTTAAAATAATAAAATTAGAAGTTTGAAGTTCGTTTGGTTTGGAACTGTTAGCAATATATTGTATTATATTACTATCTGTGATTAAAACGATAAATAATATAGCATTTGATCAAGAATATGACTCAAGTCCAATTTCGCTTTAATTGCAAATGTTCTTTTTTGTAAATCAAAAAGTAAATTGATTGCTAAAAAGAAGTAAACAAACAAAATAAAGGCAATAAAATGTTGCTCTTTTATCAGGAGCAGCCTTACTTGAACGAAACACATTTAGCTTATTTTTGATTCTTTTTGTTCACATCAATTTCCCGCGGAACGCCAATATAAACAATAAGAACTAGAAAAAATGTGAATACGCCATTCAATAGAAAACTATTGAGTTTCTATTTCAAATAATGTCTCGTTGCAAGAAATAAGTATCCTACACTGGATCAGATTTATGAATTAAGTTTGACAGAGGCAGAATGTATATAAAAGACTAGTAGAATATAAAAAAATTATGAACAAAAAGTTTTATTTTTTGTATAATGAATGAACGAAAAAAGTATGATTATACCAAAAAATGCAAGTAATAGTTTGATTGTTACGCATATCGATTCAGTAAAACATTATAACTATAGAATTTATAAATATTTTTGATTTGACGTTTAAATATTTTAAATCTTAATTATTGTTATGAACTAATGAAATAACAGTTAATACGTATTAATTTACGTTAGTTTAGATTATACAGCATTTCGATACGTTCTACAGCGATACTAATTAAATTATGTTAAACACTTTAAATGTTAACTATTTACATTGAATTGGTGTTTCAAAAAGAGCGTTAGAAAGGAATACCCTGAAGCCCCACTTAGAAATCGAAAACAGTGTCGAGTTGTAAATTTCATAGAAATATCAAGATATACATAATTGAAAAAAAAAATATTTAGAAGTTAATAGAACAGTAAGTATAGAATAGTTTAATTATTAATATTCAGAAGTTTATTTTAAAATATATATAACTAACACTAACTAACTAACTAACGGCTATAACTAACACTTCTACGAATTGTTCATAAAACCTTTACAAAAATACTGCGCAATTGTTTCGAACATAAATGACAAACTGATTTTTTTTTTATTTGTAATTTATGAGTCTTTTGTCACGTATCATAATTAGACGAAATTAAAACTTTATGTCATGCACCATGTACAATTATTCGTTTAAAATGTTAAAACCCCTTTAGAAGTCGTCACAGTTCATTTAACATTAATTCTACGCATAACGAATTGTTTATATTAAACTAATGAAACAGAGTAAACTGAAAGCCTTTGGGATTAATTACTATTAAATATTTCACCCGAGTTATTAAAGTGTTTATATAATTATACATTATTTTTGAAGTTACAATATTTTTCAAATGTCACATGGTTAAAATGAGTTTAAAACCTACGCGTAAAACATAACATGTACCATTCATTACGTAATCAAATGATTGAAAATGTAAACGATATTTGTTAAAAATTCAATAGTAAATCAAATGCAAGAACTGTTACCATGCTTTGAAAATTTACGAACGTCCATGATATGTAAACAGATAGAACGTGTGACTTAAGTTCAACGAGTGACGGCTTAAGGATCAACTGATCCGCCTTTAAATATAACATAATAATATGCTCATATAATTTTACTACGTTCATCGTTCACCGTAAATGTATTTAAGTTTTTATTTAAATGTCAGTATAGTTAAAACCATCAATTGCAATGCATGTAATTTATAATTTTATCTACATGCATCATATATTTTCCAACAGAAAGTTGTTTTCATGACCACGGATAAAAACTCTAATATAACCCTAAGATATATTTTTCAATGCATATTTTATTATGAAATTTACCGAGGAGTTGTATTTTATCTGTGTACGTTTACTTTATGCTGAATAGAAAACTTTTTGAAATTTCCCATTCCTCTCAAATAAAAATCGGGTATCGAATTACATCGGGTGTATTTTATTACCTAGTCGCTTGTAGTCTGAACTTTACATAATAATACGTATTGCAATGACAAAAAGTGTATGACCTAATTTAAATCGAGTCTTATGCAATAATGATATCATATTTTAAACGTATTTATCCTTTTAGTTAGACCTCAAAACATAATATTGGTGTTTGAAAAATATTCTAAAATTGCATTTATACAATCAACAACTTATTCTCCTCTTTTAATGAGTAAGTTTATTTTTATTGACATCGACCTGAAACATTTATGTCTAATACACTATTATTGTTTCTTCGAACGTTTTAAAGATTTGTGTTCAAACCCATTCTGCACATTTCACTCTTTCAATAAAATTTATTTAACAAAAATGTTCACTCTTAACCTCTTAAACGTTAAATCGTAGTAAAATAATATAATATAAGTAGGTATACCTTTTATTTAATTTGTTGTTACATTTCATTATTTGTATTTAGGTTTTTGATTTATTTAGTTATTATATTTAATTGCTTTACTGTACTTAATGTTTTTTTTTTTTTTTTTTTTTTTTAATAAAAGAAAATTAAACTGGAAAAAAAAATAATAATAATAATAAAAATAATATATTTTGGGTGGAATTTAACACTTGATTGTATGGTTTACTATTGGTCGTTGTTAACCGTAAACTATCAGAAACCCATATTTTTGAAAAATGTATAAAAATATTTACCAACTTTTGAAAAAAAACCGATTTATACGTTAATTTTTATTAACAAAACCAATGTGGTATTAAATGTATAACTTTTTATTTTATATATTTGAATTTCAATCATATATAAATATTATTTCAATCGTTATGATTGACAAATCTTGGTGGGAATGTACTTATAAAAGGAGATGTTCTATTTTTATTGTTACAGTTTGTACACGAATTATAAATATATTCTTTAGCTATATATGTGCTTTTTATTACCATTTATATAATAAATAGTTAAGTCAACACAAGATATGTTTTAATATTTTTAATAATAAATTCAGTTTTATACTGAAGCGCCACCACAGCCCACGAACATACATCAACATAATGTTTAATACATTTATGGTTTCTCGATGTGTAAGAGTATATAATATTTACACTTCATAAGAAATACATAACGTACAGTTTTTAATGGTTGTTTTAATAATTCAAAATATTGATTATTATCAACCTGTCTACAGTTATTTTATTTGTTTTTTTTATCTCTAAAAATATACATGTCTGCATATATAAAATAACTTGTTCTGACTAACTGATATTCATGTATTTGTATATATATATATACCTCTTTTGATATCGGTTCTTAAAAATTTTAAGCTTTGATTTTAATTTAATACAAATTTAGGTTTTGGTTTCTGTTTGGGTTCTTAAAAAATGGAAAATTATTCGTATTATACTTATGTAAAAAAAATATTGTTCTGTTTCGATTCTATAAAAAATATAATAAAATATTAGTACCTAGTGTTAATTGGCATAAATTATGGAGGTAAATATCGATTTGCAGTCCAATATCTAATCAATAGCTTAGGACTAAGGAAACAATTAAATAAGTAAAAAATTAACTAATCGTTGTCACTCAATGCAAGTCTTTGTTTCGAATAAACTTCTTTGTTTTTTATAGTTTATAAATTGATTGTCATGTATCATTTCGAATTATCACTTGTTAGGTATACCAGTATTTACTATTTAAATCTTTAAAATTTACACCAATTTATTTTATTATTACCGCATTCTATTTGTTTAAAGATATACTTGTGTTTGAGGTATTCAGTAGATAGTATATCGAAAATTCAGTTTAACTTTCTCAAGATTTTAAACTTATTACTTTATCTAGATACAATAATTATAAATAAGTGTTTTACTTCAAAATAATTTTTGATTTGTGAATATTAAAACATTTTAGAATACTTAATAATAGCGCAAACAGTTAAAAATCTATTAATGTTTATTAATGATTTATTCATAATAAATAAATCGATAGATTTATAGGTTTCTATACAGTTACTATACAATTAATTAAATAACCTATTTTTGTTGCAATTTCATATTCCCTTACCTTTCCAATAAGCCGCAATTGGTATTGCCCAGCCTGAATATTATCAGATGTTACGTAGAAATATTTTTTACTCAAAGGTCTGAATTTTTTAGGTACTTGAATAATTATTTTTGAATGTTATAAATCTTAATAATAAAAATAATTGGTCTATATATTTTTTTAGTTTTTATTATTTACTGATGACGTATAAAAATAATAAAATTATAAAAAAACCTTAATTAACGAAAACATTTTTTTTATAAAGAATTATCACTTTCAGCGAGGTTTCGGTTTTAAAATCTAATTTGAATTAGGATTTCGGTAAGGTTACGGTTCCTAATATTCAAAGGGTTTCAGTTCCACAATCGGTACTTTTTAGTAGGTTCAAGTCCCTGATTCATTTTCAAAATATTTATCTGCTATGTAATATACTTTTTTATTTTTTATTTTAACATAAAAGTACAGTACAGTACAAAAATTGAACTATATATGATTTAAAAATCGATTAACAACTATCAAAAAGTGTTTATTAGTAATTTTTATTTATCGCTTAAAAATCAGTCATTTTTTTAATTTGCTTAAAATGTAATTTACGGAATTCATTATTTTTACGATGTTAAAGCATCATAGTGTCCATTATAATAAATAAACAATATCCAAAGTATTGTCTCTCTTTTAATATATTTTTGATTTATTTTCCGATTAAAATGTTGTAATTTGGATAAAAATAAGACATATATCGAAACACTACGGATTATCACGTATTATAATTTGAACGATAACCGTTACAAAAATGATTTGTTCATAGTACCAATTTTCTGTTAAAGTATTGATGTAGTGTATGTAACATAAAATTATCATTTAAATGTTCCCGAGATTTATATTATTATTGCACATAAGTAGGAAATTTGTTATTTTTTTGTTACTATTGTCATTTTTTTACGGGAAAACAATCACTGTACTACAACGATTCCGATTGCATTATTGATGTTCCTGTTCATTGTTTGTCGAGGCTAGAAAAATGAATAAAATATTTATTGCTTATAATCGAAAATAACTAGCATTCATAACGTATATTTTTACAATATTTATTTCTTGTGATCTTTATAATTTCTTATTGAACGATAATCTTATAACAAAACAGTGGTATGTTGGATAGCATTTAACGGACAATGTCGTTACGGACGTGAATTTAAATAAGAATGATTTAAAATAGGGGTGGCAAACTTTTTGAACACTACGCGTAGTGCCAAAAATTACCTTTTTTTTTATAACATGCCATGAAAAAAATATTATATTTTGTTATATTATAATTTGATTGTATAATTAATGTATTAAATGATGTATGATGATTAATGTATAAAAAGATTAGTTTAGGTATATTGCTTTGTTAATTATTTATTTTGATATGATTTTTGTTGTTGAATACTTGATGCCAATTCATTGATATTTGGTTTATAATTAATAACTTTTAATAAAGTGGCACTGCATTCATCAGTAAGTCGGTTTCTTAAATCAGATATTATAAGATCTTATAAAATTCATTTCTGAAAACAGTGACTCGTATGAATAAGTTGAAGAAAAATAGACAAAACAGCTAATACTACTATTTTTAAATTGGAATAATCTTTAGGAATTCAAAATACAAAATTAACAAAATATTTTTACCTATTACCTATAATATTAAAATACCTAGTGAAAAATTTCACGTGCCACCTCGGGCACGCGTGCCATGGATTTGCCATCCCTGATCTAAAATATGCACACAAATAAAGCCGGAGCAATAATTTTAACATACGTGTCGGTTAATATATAATTTATATTTTACAATCCTAACATTATCTGACGAAACTCACTAAAAGATAAAAATACGAATATGTATTTTATGAATCCCCGGAGGGTATGTAGAAACCATTTTATATTACTAAAATGTCGAGATATTCATGATTTTCTGTTTATGACCGTTACTTGTAGCAAGATTTTTATTTTGTTTTCATTTCTCTGGATTTACTATATAATAAATATTATATACTATACGTATTATAATTTATGTATACATTAATATATTGGTCAATGGTTCATTTTACAAAATATGCTGCGCAAAGCATTTTCTCGTCCACGCAGAGTGTTCCAAAGCTTACGGACGTATTGCCTTGCGCATCACGTACTCGCATGTATACAGAGGAAGCACATTCGAGACTTACAAATAAAATATTAAACATTACCCTTTTACGTTTCCATGTACGTTTTTGTGTTCGACATTTATTGTGGTATGTGTTATATGTAATTTATGTAAATGCAGTCGGTACGGCTGGTTTTAATTCGTAGGCGGGCCTACTGATTTGAATCATGTTGATGTTCGAAAAAAATGTCTCTATGACGTATATTTATATGAAACATTAGCAGCACTGTCGCCAAACACCATGGCCTTGTTCACGTGATATCGGAGCTATCGGGACGCGTTGTTCACGTCCGAAATCCTTTTGAACATAGGCTATAGATTTGCCTCCGAAGCACAAGTACCGCCATCGTACTCGTCTTGCGGTCGTGAAACGAATCTACAGTCGCGAATTGCAATACTGCAGTCGGAAGTGGGAGCGATTCGTCGAAATGATCCCGCGCAAGTGTTCGGGGTCGACTCGAAACCCGTGAGCGGATATTGGCCATTACGGTGGTGATATAGGTCGTAGTTAAAACGGTAATTGTCGAGAAAGCACATACGTAGTAGGTCGTCGTCATTCGACTGGCGTACGGTGTTTCTCGTTTATCCGATTACACGCGCATACAACACTCCAGGGTACACGGGGTGGGTACTGTAGACGAGACACTAATTTTTGGTGCGCAGGAAACGTGAGGTTAACCGCACGTGTACCGTTTACTCGCGTGACAACCAAAAGCAATCTGCAATCGTGCGGTAAGCTGGTACACGCATATTCAAACGGTGCAATCACGTTCGCGGAGCAGTACTTCATGGATTGGAGTTCACCGAGATGTACGTCACTTTGTCGCTACGATCATGGTGAAGAGAGGACCTCGAGGAAATAAGACGTGCCTCTTACGGTCGTACTTTTTTCACGTATTATATTGTTTTGAAATGCAAAAAAGAGTAAAACTAATCACGACGGAAATTTGATTTTGACAGTAAAGGTTTATAGTTTTTCTCCCGCACGCCTCTTTGCCATTTTAAAACACTTTCGCCGTCCCACCTTCACTATTCACTGCCATAAAGGGACCACAAACGGTATATGTATAACCTATCTTATATAACCTTATATATATATATATATATATATGTTTATGGAGGTATGTTTGTGTGAGTGTATGTGGATAATGGAAACAAAAATGTATATTTTTTACTTGTGTAATAATAATAATGTAGTATAAATAAATAATTGGTATTGATATATTATACAATTATATGGTACAAAAAATCTAATCGAATTCGAGTTATATTTTAATAAGGTGCGGTGATCTGATGAAATTTACAAGTGGTATTATGTTATAGTGCCGTTATGGAATACATTATATGTATAAAAAGTGGGCGGTACTAGTTTGCACACAGAACTACCACTTGTTTCGGAACAATTGTGTTTTAAACCAAATACATAGTTTGCGAAAATTTACCTTTACCAACATAAGTAATTCATGAATTACCTGCGAATGATGGTTAATTTATGAAATAATACATGCAAATTGTACTTAATCTAGTTGTTTCATAGAATATTCTAGTTATTCTATACGATTTTAGTTTAATAATTTAACATTTACATTTTGATTATATACGTGTATTATATATTTTTCGATGCTGTTTATTTTACAATATCGTACTTTTAAGATGAATTACAGCTGAACCAACAGTGCACACGTGTGACTGTAAAACCATTAATAAACAATACAATTTAGCGGTTCCATTGGCAATCTTAATAATAATACATGTACAACGCTAATCACTTACATTTTAGAAAATTATTATACAGATATTTTGTTCGTTATTTGTTTGGATTTGCTTGATTATCATCAACATTTGTTCGGTAATAGTTCTTATATAATACCAAAAACACGAGAAGGGACTGAAGACATGTGTTTAAATACTTTGGATATCTCATTTTTTTTTTTTTTTACGATCGTATTGTTTACCATATAATTGAATTTGTTCGACAATAATTGTTATAAAAAATATTTTCAAAATCTTCACTTTAACCCCGCTCCTATTATAAGCAAAAATCTATTTACCGTGTTCACGTCCCTACTTTTTGAATATTTAATGCAAAAACAATTACCGTGACTGTAACGTCCACGCATTACACTCAGCGAGCTTTGCCGAGGTAGGCTCAGCACTAAAGCACGAGTGGACGAAAGGGATCGCGCTATTACTTCTCAAAGCACCCGTAAACGAGAACGTTTTGTACTATATTGTTTGGTGTCATAGATTGGTACATATTTATAAACAATTATATGATAAAAATATATATTTAATCTATGAATGTATTGTAAAACCATTTGTGCATTTCATTAGATCACTGCGTCATATCGTAATAAATGATATTATGAATCGACTTCGATCCGTACACAATAATATTATAGTGTATAAATAAAATACATTTATTACGAATTTACGTAATATACTTTTGAACACAATACTATTATTATTATTATAACAATTATTATCATACAAGCGGAAAATATAAATTTTATTAGCGTTTGTAAATATTATAATGATAATATTATAATAATATTAACTATAATAAAATTATATTGATATTACATGTAGATAGACATTGGAGATACAAATAATATGATTTTTTGATGAGAAAATTAACTAGTATTTTTGTTGACATAATAAAAATGATAATACTAAATGTTTCTAAAGTCGATTGATCTTATGTTTATTGTTACCTACTTAAAATGTGTAGTAAATTCAACACGATGAAGTTTAACTTCAAAAGATCATACTCATAACACAAATAATTATAATGTTTTTATTCATTACATATTCTGCGACACATATCATTTCTCTTTAAACTTTTTAATTTATTATTATTTTATTTATAATTCTAAGTAAACTGAATTGTTTCGCTCCGACCAAATAAATAAGAAAAAAGCACCATAACATATTTCAATCTAAACATACGAGTATTACCTTATATTTACCGCGTAAAACTTATTCCTTTTCTACAGATCATTCATTATTCACATTGTATTGAAACCAAGGTTAATAGAAAACGTGCACATTACTAACATTAAAAACATTTTGAAAGCCGTAAATTTTTCAAATAATCACTACGTAGAACAGCAGTTGTATTCTCAATCAATTGAATTAAAATATATTTTTCACACTGAGGTACATGTACTTATGCATGAAGTGCATGCATTCGTACTGCAAAATACATCACTGATATTTAGAAATAAGTTTTTCGATTGGTCAACATTCGTTTTAAATGATATGATGTAATTTGAAGTTAATTACTCAACGCAGACTCATCTTATAAGGATGTTATCTTCAATCGGTACAAGTGATCCGGTGAACAAACATGCCCCAGAGGGCAAACGACTAGAAATAAAACGATTAAACAATTAAAACCGGCCCAATGAAATGCAGTTGCGAATTCACTGAATTTTTCATCAAACCCCATCCGACCACATACGCTTTCAAATTAAACAATAAAGCTTACTGATTACACGGTCATTGTGAAACGCATGAATTATTAACGTACAAAAGTTCCCATTCGTTTCTTTGCAACTGCAGTGTATTACACTCAAATGGTAACACGAAACATTTTCTTTTTGTGATCTTAGATTGAAATAACGTTTTCTGAGCTAAGGGATATTGAAAAAAAATTTTTGTGATAATTTTTAAATTTTTAATCCTTTTATTGAGCACATGCGCTGTAAAGTTTAAATTTTTTAAAATGGAAATATCTATTTTCAACACCATATTATGATACAAATTTTTGAAACTTTAACAGATACATTTTTGTTTTAAATGTTTAAAGAATTAATGAGTCAGCATAAACAACAGTTTTTAAATGACTCTAACCTCTAAGAAAAAAATTAAGTGATGTCAAATCCGGTAAACCAAGCTATCGGTCCATTTGTTCCTATCCAACGATTTCCAAACGTATCATGAAGGTACTGTTTAACAACAATAGCATTAAGTGCTGAAGAACCGTGTTGTAGAAAAACAAAATTTGTCGAATGTTTAATGGGATAATTTATAATATTGGTTGTAAATAATTTTATAGAAAATTGAAAAATTTAGCAAAAATATTTTTTGTTTAAGCTAAAGATTGTTGTAATTCAGTCAATTATTGGGATAAAAAATAAGTTTATTTGTGTAAATTGCTTAAAAATTATTATTTTTTGATACACCATATAAAAATATGGTTTTATAATGAAAATAGGTGTTTTAGTTAAAAAAAAAATGTAAGTTTAATTGCGCATGCGCACAATAAAAGGATTACAAATTTTAAAATGATTACAAAATAATATGTACTTTAGTATTTCGTAGCTCTTCGAAAAAATCTCATTTTAATCCAAGGTCACTAGAAGAAAATATTTCTTGTTATAATTTGAGTGAAATACATTGTATACTATAAGTTGGATGCGATCTCTGTAGAGATATTCCCAATTATAGTTAACGAAGTCATATGTGAAATATAATCATGTGTGTGATATATACTTTATTTATATAAAAGCTTTATTCCTCGAAAATGTAGATCTTACATCGTAGTACATATTGAAAACTTGGCAATTATTATTGACGTAATACTCATGCTCACCGATAATAGATAAAATAATAATAAAAACAATAGTGAATAGATTGTTTACAGTGATTATATGAAATGTTTTATGATTAATAGGCTTTTAGTGATTTAGAATATAGCCAGTCACTTAGAATTTACCTTTGAATGTTATTAAAAAATAACAAAAGAATACAATTTCCTAAGTTTTAAAACAACCTGTATCAAACCAATTAACTTAATACTTGTTAAATGTACAAGACTATTTCATTTCTATCTATTACATTGAAAATATCCATGTCGTAAATTCCTATCCAAGATCCAGATGTTAGAGTAACGTACATAGTTATTGACGAAACAATAAAAAGTGTGATTTAGTGATTAATGTATGTTTCTATATGTGAAATATCTTCATGTTGTACATACTGTAGACTATGTACATTACAGTTTGTGTACGACAAAAAAATAATATGGTATTACCATAACTGTTTTCAAAAGAAATAAAAAATATTTTGTTATGATTTTCATTAAAAAATGAAAAATATAAAAAATATAATGTATCTAATACTTGTATACAATATCGTATATCATTAAGATTCTGAACTTTGTAGAAATAATAAATCATTGTCATTTAAATGTCCGTTCATATATTTTTTCTTATCGTAGTACCTACTTGATTTTAATATATGTTCATATCAGAATACTTATTTTTATACTATTTTAAAATATATTTCTTAGTTGTTGAAATAAAATGCTTATACATATCTTCGATTTCTATAAGAATATAAATTAGTGTTTTTAAGCATAAATAACTATTCGTAAAACAATGGGTACATCATAATTTCTCAACAATGATTCAACGAGTCAAAATTTTGGTTTTAAATTAAACTCGTTTTAGTGATTAAACAACTATTGAACTTCCCTAGGTAGTTGATTAAACAGGATATATTAAACAAAGAACAATCGGAAGTATGAATACGATGATATATAAGGCTTCAATTATGACAAATACTCATGAAACCTTAACGGGACTTTTAACATTTGGTAGAATTGCGACGACATGTCGCGACATATCGAACCTAGAAAACTCAAAATATTTAGCAACGTGAATTAAGTGATCTTTATGCATCTTTATGCTCCTTTAGATTCATTTTATAATTATTTTATCTTAGTGATTCGATTTTTTATAACATACTCCACAGTTTATTTTGTAACTAAAATGTAAAGATTTAGTTATTTTTTAGTACAGGAGTTTCCATCTCAATATGTACCTACAAACTGCAGTTTAATTTTGATGAAAATGAGAAATAACTTTATTTCGCTTTGAATATATTTTGTAGTCAATGTTAGGGTCTAACCTTAAAGTGTTACAATTGAATTAGTATTAATGAACGTTATAACATAATACAAATTCCGATTTCATATTACAAAAATATTAATTTTATATTAGTTCTTATTCATGTTCTAGTTGCTCTAAAATTTAAGAAAAAATCAAATTTATATTGTTATAAATTGTTATTACCATTTGGGCTACTTAATGAAATTAATATATTTTGTTGTAATTATTTCAACATAATATGTATATTTTCTTACGTTATGCCAACAATAGATTAATAAAACTACAAAATTACCTGTTAAGAATTGAAATCCTTAAGGCGAAAACGATTTACGTTAAAAAATTAACGAACTAGTTGTTTTGATTGTTAATTATATGAGCCAAATGAAAACATTGGTATACTGAGTAAATTACATAAAAGTATAATTTATCAAATAAACATAAGTTTTTATAGCAAATGTCATTTAAAATAATAATGAAATATTTTAATACGATGTAACTAAAACTACTTTAAATACGTAGATAAATTATTTGGTCTAAACCCAGCAAAGGATTAATTGTTCACAGTTGTTTATTTTTTGGACGAAAAGATGCGTACTATGAAGTAATCAGATCGTGTAAGTCTGTAAAACATAACAGTTAATCAACATTGAAATACATTGCAAAAGTACGTCAATTTTACGTGATTTAGTATAATAATAATTTATATTGATTTATTTTTAATTCATACGCAAATGTTTCCTGATATCAAAACATTATATTAAGAAATAAAACATATTTTGTGTATGTACCAACAAATTTATACTCGATGAATTCAGGTTTCAATTTTCCTTAACCTATTGCATTAAATATATGGCATATACTGATGGAGTATTTAAGTATTTAAATGTTTTGAATAATAAATAATATTTTAAAACATTTAACATTAATTTCAAACATTATGATTTATTGTTATGTATCATTATAATGGTTTAATGATCTTGTGTTAAGAAAAACTAAAAATTGGGTTTAATAATTATCTACCATAAATTTAATTGTTATAAATTACAAGATCATACGTAGTTTCAAATCGTAAAACCATTTATATCTAATAATATATGTTATAATTTATCATTTGAATAAATAAAATAATTTATAATACGGTTTTATGTGTTCAAACAGTTTTATAGAGAGAAATGTCACGTAAAGAAAAATCATAGATATTATAGCACTTAAAACCACAGTTATAGATTCATGTGTACTTTTTATAACATCTATACTAAATATTTTCCTAACGAACTGTTATTTTTCAATACGGTATTTTAAATGTAAACGAGATGCAAAATTTTCAAAGTAATACCTTTTTATTTTTATCTATTTGTTTTTATTTTTTTTATCTAAAATTGTATATTAAACTTCCATATCGAGGAATAATAATTTGTTCGAAAAAATATTTTATGTGTGTTTTTGCTTCTTCGTTCCATGATAAGTTTTACAAAATATTATATAAGTTTTGTTTTGAAAACCATATGTAAGTACGACCGATAAAAACGAACAGAATTAGAAATTAAAATATTAAACAGAAAACCATGTAGTAGACTTTTTTAGAAGGTATTATTCTCTTGTGATTTTATGCTAATGATTTTCAGAAAACATTTATCACGAGTATAAGTTAATAACAAAGTGTTTTCGTATTTTAAATAATGGTTAAAGTTTCGATGTGGTTTCAGCACGTAAAATAGCCAAGTTGTTTTAGAACTTGCAAATACGTTACGTTGATATTTGTTACTTGTTTCTTTATCTATTACCACCATGACAACAAAAAGTGACACGAAACATTACTTTTACTTTCTTATAAGACATCAAACATGTTTATGTAAATAAATATTTATAAAATGTTACAAAGTTTACAAATAATTTTTATTATGAATTAGTATTATTTTTTGATATAGGTATAAAAAATTATTATCTAAGAAGTATATTCAATTTTTTTTAAGCTTAAATTATGTGTATTTTAAAAAAAACCGGTTATTTTTAAATGTAAATGTTGCGGTCCATGTGGACAAATCAGTCATTGTAATACAGTACATTGTATACAATGTCTATGATTTTTGGGTAAAGTAAATAATACATATTTAATTCTCTTACAGACTAGTCATTGTAATACAATGCCTAATCGTTGTATACAATGCTAAAACTGGTGTGGACAAAATGAATATTTGAGGTATTTTGGAGTGTTATATTTTATAATTTCTTTAGTCACTGCTTCCTACGGGTTACAATAACTTTTATCAGTAGTGTCATTATTAGATTATCAATAATTAAAGCTATGACTGCTACACTTGTGGTAAAAAATCTGAAACAAGGAGATGCAAATGTAAATCTTATAGAATTTTAATTTTAACTCTAAATACCATAATGGTAATACTTGAAAAGATAAATAATCAATAGTATAAATAAAATATTCTCCTTTTTTGTTAAAAATAAAATTATATAAGATAATATTATATGTATTATGTTCACTTGGCACCTTCAGTGCTGGCCATTATATACAATGTCTGGTTTAAGTGAATAATTATCTACATGGCTTGAATAACTCGGACACTGTAAACTTTGTCCGGTCAATGTTTACAATGATCATTTATTCAATTGGACCGTAACATATATGCCTTAATAAATAATAATTCCTGAATTATATAATCGTGTTTTTTTTACCATTTTAAGGTATGCCTAATGATATTATCAAATTTTGATTTTAATATCGACAAATACCGTTATATTTACTCAAATAATAGATTACTTGGTTAATTTTTTTTGGAATTTTCGTGGCTATGATTGGAAACTAGAACCAGCACTTTGGGACTTATTACAATTTAAGTATGAAGGTTTGAGTACGATTATTATTTTTTCTACCACTATTCATAATTTATATATATATATTATAATATATAATATATAATATATATATTCATTCATAATTTTTAATGTATTGTTTATGATCGAAAATTTGATAGCTATATTTTTGTAGGTATTATTCGAGGTATACCAAAAGAAATAATACGCTTACTCGAATTAGTTGTGTGTTGAAGACGACCAATAGTTATAAATTACCTTATCTTAATAAAATTGTATTAATATATTTAAAATATTATGAACATATAAAAACATCAACAATTGAAATATTTTTAGTAAATATAGTTTCCCGAACATTGATTCTAAATTAATAAAATTGAAATAAGTTCAAAGTTAAAAATAACATAAATGATTCAAATTAATTTAAAGAATAAAATAAATTATTTTATTTTAAATTGAATACCATTTTTCAAAATTTCATTGAATATTCTGCTGTAGACATAAACTATTATAGTAATAAATTAGTCAAGGTTTTTTCAATAATCTTTTATGATATCATTATGGTATTGAAAGAATTTCACTTTTTTTTTTTTTAAATAATGTTTCTCTAGTTTAAAATTTGGTTTTCTTATTATTATTATAATTATTATTACTATAATTTTTATTATTATGGTTGTTATTTCGCAAAAAATTAATAAAACGAGTTACATACGTTTAAATCAATTTAGCAATTAATTTAAGTGTCTACAATTGAAGAAGACTTAATTTAGTAATTTCCAGAACTGTGTTTAATGATGACCCAGAATCCTGTTATAGAATCGTTATACGTCTATCACTATATATGTTTAATAAGGGCAATCATTAATAAGTTTTGAAACTTTACTGTTGTAATTGACTTTGATGTTTGTTGTAACATAGTCATGAATCGATATTTATTAAGAGGATAGTTCTATAACAATTTTCTGCATTTTTATCAGCATAGAAATAAGAGATTTATGTATCTAACGAAGTATTCCCGAACATATAAACTACGAAATCAGTAGGGATCATTTATTTTCTAGGTGAGCTGATTATTAAATCAATTTTAAAAAGCCTATAAAATTTACACGCTATTTGAGTAATCACAAAATAATCCTTAGCATATTAGAGTTATTAAAAATAAATAAAATTGTACAAAAAAATAAAATGGAATTAAAATGAAATGAATTACATTTTTTCTATACAATAGTATATGACATAGTTTTTTAGAAAAATAAATGGCTGCATTGGATTTGAGCCCGAAAATAATATTAGTTTAATATTTTGTGTGAATAGGATCTATGTGAATAAAACATTTCGTCTGTATTGGGTCCGGGCGTGATATATATATTACATTATTAACAATCAACTGATTATTTAAATTTCACTAAATTATTAATTTATTAATTTTTAACAACTAGACGACAAATGATTGTAAATCATGAATATATAAATTGCGAACATTAATTAACATTGAAAAAAAAACATTTTTAACCTTACCTGTAAAGAAGATGTTATTATACAATCCTTAGTCTGTAAAAATGGGAGAGAAAATGTTTTTTTTTTTCTGGGACCTAACTAATACAGTAATCTTTTTAACAAACACAGACCCAATTGTTATACAATTTGAACCCGGAATCCAACTATTATGCGTCGAAATATAATGTGATCTTCATAATATTGTAATATACTCATTATATTTATTTTATAGTAAAAAAAAAAAAAAACAAAACAAAAATAAATATTTTTAAGCTAAACTACATTTTATATCATACAACAATTGTATTTCAAATTAAAATTAAGTCAAACTTAACATATTAACAAGAAAGTTTTCCACTTAGATTTTAAAGTAACCTGTCCTTTGGAGTGACCCTAATCTAAGATAAATGGTTTAATTTTGGCGACCAACGGTGAGCATTGGTATTTAATCGATACCTTAGAAAAAAATAAAATACAATTTTGGCTGTCTGGCATGGTTAGAGTTGGTATATTGCAGAGCTTCAAAAGCCTTTTAAGAAAAATTAGGACTTTCTAGAGAGTGATGTGGGTGCAAGAAAGTGCCGTCTTGTTTGTGGACGGTTTATTGATTGGATGCCGTCAATCAAACTGTGTGAATTTCTTTTTCGAGGGGAAAAAAATAGAAAAACTAAAATATCGAACAGAAAAAAGTAACATGAGCATAATATTTACAAACATGTAATATAATAGTTTATAGTATGAGGAAAATTAAATCCACATCAGTAATTAATATTAGTAGGGCACTTCTTTAAAATTAGTGTTACACAAGAATTGTTATTGCTTTAGACCTGACCTGTGTAAAATGTTAGTATTCAATATCTATAAGCATTTAATGTCTTTTTTAATTTCAAAACAAAAGTGTTTACTAAAACATTTACAATGTTTCAATAAGTTTATTTACCGTCGTATAATTCTTGATTAACAAACAATGTAGGCTAATGGATAAGTAAATATTTTAGCATCGACCCAAACGATAAGGGTTTCTTTTGTGTGCATTATTAAATATCGCATTGAAACTTATTCGTTGATTATAAGCGCAACTATGACACGTAGCATACACATGAATTCAGACTTATATCAATTCTGTGTAAGTAATAGAATGGTTTAACTTTCATTCGTATCGAAAGTTTTCCAGTAAAAACTCCACGCTTAGTTCCTGTATGATTGGTGACAGATGTGCTAAACTAACTATAGGAAGTAGTAAATTTAACATCTGCTTTTATAGACGTACTGTACGCGTGAATCAATCTATGAGAAATCCGTGTACACGTTTTATAGTTAAATCAAATCGCTTCTCTTCCTCCTCCTGTTATCCCCGAAAATCGGTTGTATGAAGTCATATACTCTTGTTATTTAATTTTATGACACCGTCATAGATTTTACAATTGCTATATAGTGCACGAGCAGTACACACGCGAAGTTGTGAAGAACGTTTATTGTTCCACAGAATACGTACGTTATACAACGAGTGCCACTAATGTATTATTTTACGACAGTTTATAATGCAATCGTGTTCTTTGGTAATGTATACAAAAAAGCGTACCACGTTATCGGGTGGGTACTATTTGCGAAAAAAATAATTAATCAACCTTCATATTGTCACTGTCAAATGTTTTCATAAAAAATGCGATTTTATTAAAAATGAAAAATTAGTGAAACATAAAAATTTTTACGCGTATAATGTATTCACTCGATTTTATCGATACATTGCGTTATGATAATTAAACGAGCTGGTTGTATTATATTTTAGTCAATCAGTCCCAGTAAGTAATTCTGTCACTGATGCCAGAACCATTCGACAAATCAGAACGTGAATAGTGAACTTGCGGTCCGATATGATGCCCTTCTTCCACGAGGATAATCATCCTTACGCGACTGATCAGCGTGACCGCGGTTAAAGCAACCAAACCCCATATATACAAAACAACTGCACAGCCGACTCCATGTACAGAACGAGGTACGTTCTCGCCACATCTATCGTCGTTGGCCATTCGAGCGGCTACTCTTACAAACCCTTATCATTTCAATACCGACACTTTATGTCGAATTAATTATTCTTGCACCGACGGTAAACAAACGTGAAATAGGTACAATTGCGTTTGTCGGAAGAACGTTGGCCATGTTTTACGCACGGTGCCGGCGATCATTGCTGAGGAAACCTTGTCGACGATTCAGTTTTTCAAGAAGTGTTTGAGTTCGATCGTACGAGACGAGTTTACGGATGTTCTTAGCCGACGACGACAGTTCGGGAAATCGGAAAGACGCGCGTTTCGTGGTGAAGGGGAGGTGAGAGCGATCCGCGAGCGTCGTGTCCGACAACACCGGGTCGGGTGGTCGGCGAGCGTCGCTTGACAATCTTGACAATTACCTGCGGGCCTCGCGCTGACGGCGTAGACTTGGGCGTGCTGGTGCCGGCCGATCGTTCGATAACGTAATCGTTCCCCGGCCGCCGCGCGGCGCAACGCGGAATCGCTGAACCGGTGACGGATGAGCCGTCCGATTCCGTGTGCGACAGCTCGTCCCGCGAGGAATTAATTACAGGCGTGCCCCCTCCCACGTTACACCGCGACGCTCGGCCCGACCCGTGTCCGCGAGCGTCATTTTCGCCGTAACTGTGACCCCCCAACCCACCCCATCCCGCCCGATCGAAAGACCCGCAGACCGTTCTCGGGCGCTATGCGGCACTCGGCATTTCGCGCTACCGTCACCGTTACCGTCGGGTTCCACGGCACAGCACGGCTTCGAGTCCGCGCGTCCAACTGTCGCGGATGGTTCGCGCGGCTCGCGGTGATACGAAGTGGTGTTTTGTTTGCCCCTTATTTTTTTTATTCGCCCGTGGTCGCCACGCAACGTTGCACCGGATTTTTATTCGGACAACGGTGAACACCCGCGATCGTTTCGAAACATTGTTCGGAGAACCGGAAACGGTACTTTTATGGTTCTCGAATAATGTTGCCATTTGAAAAAAAAAAAAAAAAAACCCAGGGATACTTTCAGTTTATCGTCCGCACCGTTTTCGTACGGTTATCTAATGCGATTATCAATGGTAAACACGCGAGGGACTCCAGATCGGGTAGAACCATCATTGGGCATACGTTTCAAGGATTACTAGATTTCAATAAACCGTGGTGAGACCCCGAATGTCGCTCGTAATAAATCGTTCTGACGAGGAACGTAACAGATTGACGTAGGTATTGGATTGCGTTCTGTTGATATCAGTATAGACTGTTTTTTTACTCGCACGAGAGCTAATACTACGAATATCATCAACTCTACTATTGTGTGGCATTGAGAGGATACTATCTTTACTAATTTTTTTTTTAATATATATTTTACTTATAAATTTACTCTCCTAATTGATACTTGATTATAATAAATCTTTACTGTGTTTTCGAATCGATATGCCAATCGTACCACCAGTAATAAGAATAATACCAAAAAATAATTTTATTATATATATAGTTGTAACAATATTTAATTTTCTGATTTTAGGAATATTTTTGCCATAAAAATAATATTTGATTGATTCTCACATTATTTGATTTTGTCTATAGGGCCCTTAATATTAGGATATTGTTTTGTTTAAATGTTATAAAATAATTTTTATAATACATTTAATAATTGATTTTATGTATTATTAACAGTTGTTGAGTGATGTGGAATAGGGATTTCCACGGGTTAATTATATTACTTAATTAGTTTATATAAATATAGACATTAGATGAGATGAATTATTTTTCATAAAGCTTTTAATTTTAAAATATTCAATTTGAATAGGTAAACAATTGTTTTTTTTTTTACTCGATACTAAAAAAATACTCATTTAACTTTTAATTTCGAACCCATATCTTATTCGAATATAAAAATATACTGGTGAAATACTACATATTCGCGCCAAAACAATTTTATATGAATTTTTTAAATTTTATATATTTCTATTGATGATATTTGTTTTAATATTTTATACTTGGTTTGTTAAATTATTTATTGTGACATTAAATAGTATGATAAGTCAGTCACTATGATTCATATAACCTAAATTATAAGTATAAATCAAAGAAAGGATTGTATTAATTTAATAATGTTTAAGATATTTTTTTACATCTAATTTCACATATAATTTATAAAATAATTTCAACGTTAATTTTTTTTATTGTGAAAATTAAAATGAAATAAGGAACTTTTCTTAACTTTCCGTTAATACTACAACAACAAAAAAAGGAACTCCAATGTGTGTCTTCAGATAAATAGTACTGTTAAAACAAAAATAATACAAGAGGCAAATAATGTTTATCGCCATGAAATTGTTGAACAATAATAATAATATCGTCTGGGTAAACATACGGAATATACACCGTTTTTCGTTTTAAATGTACTTAAATTGCCTTCACAAAACGCCGTCTAATGTTCTTAGTGTAAACCACGCATAGTAATTATTTCACATTGTTTTTAGACGGTTAGTAATTTTTGTAGTCATTCGCAATATTTGGTTCTAATGTTGAAATAATTATGCAACGGAATGAAAATATTCATAGAATAAAACGATTCCAAACAATTGGTAAAATAAAAATGTAATATCAATGAATATAATATTAAGTATTTTGCGAAAATTATATTTTTTTTGTTTTAGACTGAATTCATCCACAGTTGATTATACCACACTATACTGTTTATTTTATACATTATTTTGAAGGTGTAATAACATGTGTATTCTAAAGTTTCTAAAAATAATTATATTTATTACGATTAAAATTGAAATAATATTAGAAACTATAGGGTAAACTCATATTTTCTCTCGAAGCTTCAAATATTAATATATTTTAAGACGTACTGAAGTATGTATATACATTTGAATATGTTTTAATAGTCATCAATAAGAGTTAGTCCAGTTTTAAATTTAAAAAATTAAAAAAACTGTTCTATATTGAAATCTATCCATGTAATAGTTTCTTAATGGTTGTATGCATGCATTTTTGAGTTTGATACATACTGAATTGATTTTACAATATTATGGGTATATTTTTATATAAGCAATGATTTAAATCCATTTTTAATATATATTTTATTATATGGTGTATTGAGTTCATATTACTACGTTGCATGTGCATGTTGTAACATAATAGTTTGAATTTATGATGAACAAAATTAAAAACAACCATTTAAACGATAGTAAAAATAGCGCTTGACTTACAGAAAATACATAAATCGTACGAAGTAGGAGAAATTTATCATTTTCAAAACTTAAATTATGACGATCAATAAGAATAGAAAATATAGAATTACAGATAGACCCTAAGGGCTTCCGATATAATAGTATGCAGTTTCAAAGTTCCCAGGGAAATAACCTAGGTATCCTGAATATAAATCCCATTCAGATTATTTGGTCAAGCTTTTAATCCTGGAACTTATTGTTATAATAGTTTTTATTATACTATATAAGTGGTGCACAGTTACTTTTTTTTTTTTTTGACGTTAATCCTAAATTGAATTTTATTTTACTCTTATTGTGTAAATTTATGTTATAAATAAATATATAAATTGAGTCCACTGTAGAGTGCTAATAAAATATGTAATATTTATAGTATAAATTTTATAAATTTTATACTAACTTTAAATAGAAATACTAAAATTTGGACACTGAATATAATCGTTTCACTTAAACAAAGTATATTAATGTACAATTTTTAAAATAATTGCTTTACCGACCGAACGAAGAGTAAAGGTTAAAACCGGGAAAAATGGCAGACACTCATAAAATATTTTATGACACTTTACGTTTCTATCTTAAAGATAAATTAACCTACACACAGAATTAAACATAAAAAAAAAAAATAAAAATGTATATAATATTCCAGACGTAAGAACAATAAACGTGAATATAGCTGTCCCATATGGCACCGTTGAATAATCAATAAAATAGAGAAAAATCAAATGTCACCAATTATCAAATGGACAGTAAAAGAAAAAAGAACAATAAAAATATTTGCAAAATATATTGATTGTTTTCTATAAGACTTAAAAAAAAAAAAAACCAAAGAAATATGTTCAACTAAATTTTTTAGTTTATTATGTCTATAAGAGCGTGCTGACATTTCAAATACATTAAAGATTACATTTCACTTTAAAAGTGTGTGAACGTTTTGATTGTTTTAGTTGTTTTCGACTCATAATAATATACAAGTATTTGACTCCGTTCGTGTTATCTTTTTTTTATCTGTTGATTTTGTTCAACAGTGGTGTCACAAAAAATAAATAAAGAAAGAAAGAGTAGTTGGCTTGATTATGATTACGAATGAATAACAAAATATTTTTAAAGAGGAGCTTAATATAGTAATATAACTACAAATAGAAAACCATCCGAGAAATTATCACACATTTAAAACATGTTATAAAGATGAAATTAGCAATGGAATTATCCGTAGAAAGAATAACTTTTATGGTAACATGCAACCATAATAACTTTAAAATTTACTTATTTACAAGTTTATATATCATTCGTAAAAATAACTTTTTTAAATAGAAATAACTTTACTGTATCACTTACATTTTTCAGTTTGAATGCATTTAAAGGGAAATTTGTTAATTTTCTTTATTAAATCAAAAATATAAAAGTGAACCAAAATAATAAGTAAAACGGTGCAAATTATACTTAAAGAATACTTACACATTTTTAATTACTATAAAACATGCAATATTCATAAAATGCATGCATTTATAGCAAATTGTATGTACTATTGTATGTTAGCCGATTCCACAAAAATACAATACATTAAAATACATTAGGCAATAGATTATTCTGTCTGGAAAAATTCACCTAAAACTTTGTACTTGCAGTACACAGTTTTATTGTATATCGGATATTATGCATATTATATTTGAAACTATTCGCAGAAAATTTATAAAAATAGTGCAGTTATGCAATAAATTAATTTTAATTATAAATAGTATGCGATTAAAAAATATAATGTAATGGTTGCCAGTTGACTACTCGATATCTACTCGTGGATCGGCAAAAAAACGTATAATCTTAACTGAAACAACAATAAAGTGTAAATTTGCATTACAGCTGCTGTACGGTTAAAAGTATACTTATAAATTATACCGTCGAGTTGTTTTTATTCTAGACACGTACACAGTAAGCTCGTGTACTGTTATTAAATACCTACTCTGGAAAAAAAATGTTATTATTTAACCCTTTGTGTCAATCAATTAATCATCGGTCGTCAAAAGCTTTTAAAATTTCATCCCAACTTTATGCTCTATTGAACAATTTTTGTGAAAATCATTCTTGACACTCCTTCCAACAAAATTATACATATTTATATTCACACACACATACACGAAGTGGACGCAAAAAAACGTAACTAAAACGTAATTGATTTGTTTGTATTGGAAATAACGAGTTTTTTAAATGATAAATTAACCTTTGTTTAATGTTCAGCAAAAAAAAAAAAAAAAAATAATAATCTACATTCAATATTATTTCTATTATTTTGTTTTCAATAGTTATTTTATTGTTTGTGTTCCAATTTTGAATGCTAAATTATGAACTATGAAGATATAGGGAAAAGTTTTAAAAATTCTTAAAGTATCTACCAAGGTATGAACCCTTGCCTTAAAAATCGCATATTCTATCATCGCACACAATTTTTTTAATTAGACAAGGATTGCTTAGACCATCACAGTTATAGAACATTTATTATAGGAAATGTTATCCAGTCAGTAATTTTAGAGAATTTATTTTACAAATTTCCAACTGTTTTCTTAGAAAATGGCGAGAAATTAACGAAAATTCATAAGAAACTCAAAATGTACATTATATCGGTTATTAACAAAATCGGATTTTTGTTTTCTTCATAACTCAATAAATAATAATCATCGATATATGACATTTTTAACAAGTGTTTATATCACAATTTGTTATAGATGACATAATTTTTAAATTACTCTATTTCTAAAAAATGTAAATGTTCAAGTTTTCTTAATTATTTTTTTTTTCAAAATTAGTTATTATGAAGCAAAAAGTATTGAAAATTTAAAAAAATAGTTTCTTTTAAAAATTTACTATTGATTAAAAAAAAAAATAATAAAATATTGAGCTTAATTTCAAATAACTACGTATGCTCAAATATAAAATGTTGACAAAACGATACATATTACTAAAATTTCCCTAAATTTTTTTAGTAAAAAGTTTATAAAAACTTTTCGCTTGAAATTAAAATACAAAATATTTCCATTTCTATAGGATGTATGTATATATTAAAATAAAAAAATACTGGAAAGTTGCAAAAATGATTTATACATGATATAAAATGAAATGTTTACGTAATCAGATTTTTCAATGAATTTACATTGTACGAAGTAGTTATTTAGTTAAAGAAATTTTATAGTTCTTTATTATTTTTAATGAATTTTTTATAGGCAGACGGAGTTTTTGAGTTTTTCAAATTTTAGTTGTCCTTTTTATTGCAAAAGTTATAAAATGTAGAGTTTAAGCTACCTTGTTAAGAAATATGATTCTTCTGCTTTGTAACCCAACTTTAGAAGTATAAATTGATCAATTTGACATCTTTCAATCAAGTCGTTTCTTCGAGGGCAATGAATGATACATTGATTTTAAGTTTAAAAGACCAATATAGCAAATCCTTTCACCTGTTTCTGTATCGTAATCGACTTAGGATTCTTAACCTTTTTTAATAATTGTAGTCTTGGACCTCGTTGAAATAGATTGTTTTCGTGTTAGAAATATGTTACTTATATAAAACACACCTCTAAACAATAAGAAATAACTAATAATTATATAAACATTTTGATAATGTTGAAATTTTTAATTAATTAAATGTGAAATCCAACTTAATTCGCTTATGTATTTTAATGTCTTACTGCTAAAATGCTAAAAATATAAATTTATCTTAAAATACTTAATTATTTTACTATAAATTATAATCTTGTGGTTTTTGCGGATAATGCGCCTTTGGAATAATAATAATTATATGTATAAATAGTATGAAATAAAATTTGTGATAAATTATCTCATGTGTACTACACTTGTTAACACAATATTGTAAAACAAGAAATTAATGAGTTGGATTATATAAAATGAAGGTATACAATTTGTAGTAAATCTTTTAATCGTTAGATTTTGTATGGTTTTCATATTTTTGAAACATAGAATTAAGTTTAAAAAAATGTATACATTAGAAAATACAAATGATTATACTTACGTATATAATAGCTAGGGCCCGGATTTAAATGCATTTAAAACTATACAAATATGCACTAAGAAATAGCCAAAAATGCATTTTACCATAAAAATGAACTTAAAAATGCCAAATATATATATATATTTTTTACACTATTTGTAAATTTTAAATAAGATGTAATTTTTATTTAATATTTTATTAAAAAAAAAACTGAACATTTTAAAAATTGACTTGATACTGACAAGCAAATATTATGACCGCGATGTAAAACGAACAGACTTATTTGAACGTGATTTTTGACCGAATACGGATGACACTCCACAGTCAATAATAAATTATGATAAAAATTGAATCGAAAAATAAAGATTGTAAATTAATATGGAAAACCCGTTAAAGCCACTTAAATATCAAGAACATAATTTATCTTTAGATAATATTTTTGAATATGCTAAATTTGTATAGTTCATTAAACAAATATGCATTAAAAACGAAAAAATGATCGAAAAATGCTAAAATATGTTCTAAAAACGAAAAAATATTGAAATGTGCAAAAAAAAAAAGCAAAAAATGCAAAATAAAAATTTCACCTTTGAAGTCTCTGTTATATGAATCAAATTATAAACTTGGAAAGCATTGTCTATGATAAACCAAAAATAGATGCATTTTGCATTGAAATCTGGGCTCTAATAATAGCAATATAGAAAATAGTGATATTTAAATTATTTTGAATTCCATGAAAGAATTTTAAATAATACAAAATATACTTCTCAAGTTCAATCGCTACATAATTAAAATGTATTTTTATTAAAAATTATTATTTTATCGTATTACCACATTAATATATTATGTATAGAATAAATAGTTTTTGTAATACTAGATTGTATCCTTATATTTTATTAGTATATATGTAATTTTACTTAAATTATGTAATTCGTGTTATGTGAAAATATTAAACTAGGAAGAAACTACGTAAAGCATTGTTTCAACTAAAACCTTCGATGTTTATTTATGGATTCAATATGGCTGTCAAATAGTTACTGTACATCGGTTTGAATTCAACGGATCGTGTAATTTCGTAATACATCTGACTATTGCTTATGAAATAAAATCAATCATTGAAGTACTAATCCTACATTTAGTTACAAGGTGTTGATGAATTGACTTGTATAGTTTCAGACTCACTTGCAGGACTTCCTATTAGACATAATTTATTAATTTGTCTTAGTTCCAATACTGAGATAATGGTCTACAATTAAAATTATTAATACATTTGATTATACGATTAAATAATACGTGATAGGGTGAATTGTTTTAACAGCATTCTGTTGGTTAATTTTATATCAATTTAAAATTTTAATTATTTAGATTTGATTAACTCCGTGTTTGAAATAGTATTATAAAAAACCGTTTTAGAAAAATACCATTAGGTCGAATTATATACGAATAATATATTCTGTTTTGTAAAATCGAAAAAATGAAAGGATTAAGTATAAAATCGGGTTTGTTCGATTTCCGAACATTAAGGTAAACACGAATTAAAATTAGGTAAATCCTAATTGAAAACGAATGATTGGGTTTGTGCAGAGCACCGAAACAAATTTTGCATTGGTGTCGAGGGTAATGAGTACGATATATTAAAGCCAAGCATGTAAGCTGTTCTAGATAAAATCGACTAAATCTGAATTTGAAATTTATACGAAACCGACTCGTGAATATATAGATAGCCGAAAACAAGAAACACATCATCAATACAACTGATATAATACAAATACAAAACCACGTGCAAATACCATAATTAAATTCCAATTGCGAATGAAATCATCGTACTGTAGTACGTACTGTAATGGACGGTTTCGGAAAAAGAAATCCAAAATATTTGGAATCAATAAAAAACATAAAGATATACGATATATGAGGTAACTCGTTATCTGAATGTTCCAAGTGTAAGTAATATGCATTATTATAATATAATGTTTTTTTAAACAATCAACGAACGAGATGTTGAGCGAACTTAGTTTTATATAGATTTTTTTTTCCACTATATATAACGAACAAAATATTGTGAAATTTTACATAATAGACCCCTATTATGTTAATAACTTATATTAAAAATAAACAAAATGATCAAAAAATGGTTTTCGATAATCGCTTTGAATGATTTGTTTTTTTTTAATTTTTTTTATTGAAATTAATTAATTTAAATATGGTATTACGATTATATTAACAAAGGGAACGAGCAAATTGAGATTTGACATTTAAAGAAAAATTCTGTTGAACTCTTGTACAAAGTTTTAACCGTTTTCAATGAATTCAATATAATTCAAAAATTATAATACTTTCTAGCATAATCATTGTAGTTGAACTTCATTTTTTGTCTAGATAAAATACGTACATCAATAAATGGAAATATAATACACATAATATATTAGCGTAAAAAAAATATTTTAGTCAATATAATGTTATACTGATGTTTGTGCCGGTAAGCAAAATTTGTGGAAATTTTTTTGAAAACTTTTGCGGAACTTTTTTACAGAAATTCGAAAAGTATTTTATTTTCTCATGAGCGTCATATCTTGTCTATATTGCACTACATGGTGTACGAAAAAAAATCGTTATAAACATTTAAAGACTATTTTTCATTTTAAATGAACGGAAAATGGACAGAAAACTTATTTATTTATTGTATTCTTACATTCAACTTATTTATTCTATACAGTTGCAGTTTATAGAATCGCGAGACTTTGTCACTATTATCTGAACTATACAATAATTGTTTAAAAACCAAAGGCAATTAAATTAAATGAATGTAGTATTGTAGGGTTATCACTTGTAACCGCTGCTGTCTGCAAAAAACATTTCCAACGAAAATCAAAATTATATTGTATAACGATATCATTGCAAAAAGGATCAAAATATGCTTGTGTGCAGACGATATATTTCAACGTCTCGCAACGTGTTGGCTAAAACGTCTCAAATGTGTGATTGATCGCTGCGAGAATACGTTTTATCCATTTCCCCAATTGTATTGTCGCGTATCCAATTCTGACGTGCTCGTACTTCACTTTTCATTTGTTTCTACATTCAGTTTAACGATCACTGCCTATCCTATATTTACCTTATCCCGAATCAACCCTGAACACACGCACCTAATCCGTTTCGATATTTTGGATTTCAGACATATTATGTGGATATTTGGTCCGTTGAACGTTTTCCGAACAATCGTATTCACTTCCCATCCATATTTTCCAGTTCTTCAGGTTTAGAATATTATAAATCCATAGAATATTTTCTTCAGAATTTTTCTTTTGAATAACGACCCCTTTATCTCACTCCTTTGTGCATTCAACCATAGGCCATACGCTCACACGCTGTTATAGAAAGTGTATACCCGTATGGGTTGTGTAAAAATTCATTTTTTTTTTTACATGATTTTTAAGCTGGACATCTCATGTTATTTACTGCAAAATATTCACCGTATGTAGGTATACTGCGAATACCTTTTGTTGTGTATCCATTTATTTGTATGTTGTATTATGATGATTCTCAATCAAAGATTTTGTTAAAAATAATTTATGCTAGTAATTATTCCAAATATATGTCTATATTATTCTAATAGACTGGGTTTCAATTAAATTTATTTTTAAGTTTATTTTCAACTGAGTTCCAAATCATATTCGTTATAATTTTCTTTCATAGACTTTAAAATAATACGTTATCATTGGAATAAACTTATTATGATGTACTTTTATTAGCTTTTTTTTAAACGTGTTTTTTTTTATGGATTTTTCGTTTTTATTGTACTGCGTTTAAAAACACGGGATGGATAAACAAATACTCACGTGAAAAGTGGCCGAAAAGAAAAACAAATACGGTTGACTTCATCGAATGGAATTGTTCAAACTTATCGATTTACGACGTAGATACTACATCAAAATAATTGAACCAAATACATTTTTTTTTATATACATCCGATTTCTCAACATCAGCCGCTAACTTAGAGAATCGTGGTGATCATGAATTTTGCACAACACAAAATTTCAGTGCAGTTAAACCCTACGCAAAACCGGTGACCTCAAACAGGGATTTATTGTCCTCGTAGCACGATAACGGTTATAATCGATTTGTTTTAGACATTGGGTTGAATTTATCTTAATTAACATGTGGTGGAATGTAGAAGAAGTATGCTTTGGTTAATACCATATTACACCTGTTAGCGTAGTATGCTTAATAATATTAATTCTAATGCTCAACCGACATAATGTTACATTCATGGCCATTATATGAGATCTTACATTGTAAATACAATTAAAGGTTTTTTTTTTTTATACAAGCGTGTATGTTTTTGATTATAGGTAACAGTAAATTAACGTAGTAAAAATGCTCGATATGTTTGATTGCTATAAAAAGACAAAAATTAAATTAAAACCATAGGTTTAATATAGCTGTTTAATTTGGATATTTTAATGCATAAAAAAATGAATGAACGTAATTCAAAAGTAAATGAAAAGTATACGTTTAAATTTGTACGATGATTCACACTATTTATGAATTATATTTGTATGACTTATAATATAAAAAAAAAAAAAAAAATATTAAGTTTCGATTGATTTAATATGCATTAGAAATCATCGCTAGTAAAATGAAATTTATAAAATTATTATAAATCAGACATGCCTTTAAAAGTCTAGAATTTATTCTAAAGTTGTACCATATCCATACGGATTGCTTATTACATATTTATTTCAGTGATATTAATGTATAAAATATACATACTAAATTTAAATTGATCTGAGTGTAATATACTATTACTCTAGTATTTTATATAGTACATGAAACGACAGAGGAGAAAAAGTAAATTGAAAAAAATATCTAAACCAGAAAAAAATTGTTACGCAAGTAAAATTCCAAAGAAAATGACGCTTTTGGTGAAATAAAAGTTTATAATACACCGACCCTTGTTGTATCTATATGTATTAAAAGGTTATTTTCATCATGTATTATTTTCTTCGAGTTACTACTTATTTTCGGTTTTATGGAAATAGCGGCCGTGCCGTTTACAGAAAGGTGGCTTGTATTTTATTGCTATCAATCAATGACTGACTTGAGATTTATGACACTAAAATTGTAAAACGTATGTATACAACAAAATATATAAATAATACATAAAGACAAAGTTTAATAAATAGTTTGGTTACTCAGGTATTTTTAATATTTTAACTATTAGTTATAGATAAAATGTGTTGACATTTTCATGATAACTACAGTAGTACTTGGTTGAAATTCACTTAACATCATATTTATCAAAACCAGTTAATTTCATTAAATAAGTCGAATAAAGATCATCAGATTACTCTTGTACGCACAGGGGGTACCCGAGATACAAAATGTTTCGATTGTTTTTGAAAAATTAACCATCGTATTACTAGGATATTATGGATTGCTATAATAATAAGCTACATACGAGTGTATATTTGAAATTCTTCTTAATAAAATTAAGCCTACGATTTTGTTTATAACAGAACATTGAAATATCGATATTGCTTGTAAAATTTAACATAAACTAAAACGTGATTACGCGATTGAATAAAACATAGTTCAATAACACGGAAAACACGAATAACATGATTGCAGGGTTCCGATCTTTTTCAGGTCTTTTTAAATATCACGGATCAGCAGATGCGCTATCATGGGAATGATTATATTTTATTATTTTATAGACCTTTAAGATATACTTGGGAATATGCTATACACATCCAATATTTAATTGATTTTCCTCATATGGATACATATGTATCTATTTCTGATAATTTAACCTATTTATTCAATTTTTTATGTTTAGGTATCCTATTTCTATGCACTTACGAGTATATTTTATTTTATTTATATTTATATAAATGTATTTTTTTTATCTTTTTATGCCAATAATTATTTATAGTGTTTTTTATAAAACTACTTGATTATTTTAATTAATTAATTAACAGTTAGTTTTTTTATTACGTATTCACTTATTTTCACTTTATTTGAGTTTATTAAAATATTTAGATTTTCTATTTCATACAACGAATTTGAATTTTATTTTAAACATGTGATTATAATGTTCATAATTCGAACAAAGTAGTTAATACAAGTCGAATTTTATTTCTTATAGCAAAATATACATAGAAATATTGGAATTTTTTAAAAAAAATATCGTTATTTATGACTACTTAAAATATAATTAATAATGGATATTTAAACGTGTAAAATAATATACCTAAGTGTGTGTATTTTGATATATATATACGGAAATTATAACAGGTTAAGTATAGTTGACTCATATCTTTGTTTTTAGTTCATAACTTATATGTTATACGCCTCATTCGCAAATTGCCTAGATACCTACTCAATTTCTGAAGTTTACATTATAAGTAAACCACTCAAATTCAGGCATTTATAATCTGAAGTGTCTTTAAGTCTCTTGCCGTTCTATCTCATTATACAGCTAAAAATTTTACTTATTGTAGACAAGTAATTATATACAAGTTGTAAATAATTTATCATAATAAACTATTTTTTTCTCAGATTTATTCCGAGTTTACTACATGCATCCAGAAATACGATTATATTACCGAGTATAATACATTTGTAGGAAATAATAAAAAAAAAAAAAAAAAAAAAAAAAAAAAAACAAAAAATAATAAAAACAAATTGTTTTTGATTTGCGTGAGTGAAAAACTAATATACGGCTATACGTATAGTTCGGCAATACTTCGATCCGTTCACTATCTACAGTGCACAGTAAAAACGTCTTACACAGAAAAATGAGTGAGGGACGAAGGATACGGACAAGGTGAATCCTCGAAGGGATAGAAGTCCAGCAGAATTACCGTTTCACGTATAGATATATAAAATCGCCGATCTGGGACCAAGCATAACGTAACCTGTATATTCACCTACCACCACTACCGCATCCAATCGTAGTAATGGAGGTGCTTCATCGTTGTCGCCGTCGTAACAAAATTAATTTTGTAAAGGTTATCGTTGTTCTTTTCGTTATCTATAAATGTTCATCGTCAAACACGATGAGAGCACACAAAAGCGTGTTCAAAAGAGCTGAAAAGCGAGTGACGTCTGCGAAAACTTTATAGCTTGTGCAAACGTGAATGACAAAATTATGGAAACGATTCATCGGCTGACTGAGAAAATTTGTTTTATAATAACGAGTCATCGCACATTGTGGTATTTGTAAAAAAGTCAGCGACATATTAATGAGTAAAAAATATCAATATCATTGTACAATACAATGATACATTTTAATCGTTAAAATCTGTGTATAATGATTGACTATCGACAATATTATTATTTATTCGATATGTCAATTATATCGTAATCTTCTAAACATAATTAAATAATATTTCGTTCTTTTTCATTTTTTCATTTCAGTCGATAATTTTTGTAACCTGGTACGTAAAAAGCTGATATTTCAGTCAGATTCCGGTCTGCCAACATCTGTATTTGTTTTGTTTTTGACGCCGACCTTTGCATACTGCGTCCGTTGCATGTTGTATGTGTGTGTTCCGTTATGTGTATACTGTATCGTACTCTTATATATCTACCATATACAGCCACGTGGTTTTAAATAATACTGATTTTTATCGACGTTAAAATTATGATTTTATCGTGGTTGATGATAATGGG